>PVKY010001521.1:0-31305 GCA_004027775.1 Bradypus variegatus | reverse complement strand
TTGGGGTGGGGGGGGAGGCTACTCTGAAGACAGGATTGGGGCCAGGCCCAGTGAGAGGAGAAGGGGCAGATTCTGGCTAGATTTTGAATATGGAGCTCACAGAATGTGCTGGCAGATTGGGCTGGGGGTGGGGGGAGGTGGGGAGGGCTTGGAGTGGGGGGTGTCAAGGACATCTTTGACGCTTGGGGCCTGAGCCCCTGAAGGGAAGTTAATGGCACGTTAACTGAGACGGGGAGTTGGAAGGAGGGACAGGGTTTGAGCAGGAAAGTCCTGGCGCGCTCTTTCCAACCGGCCGCCCCTCGAGGGGCTGCGCGGGCCTGACCCCCACCCCCCTGTCTCCCCGCAGCCCTGTCCTGCCCTGCCAACAGCCGCTACGAGCTCTGCGGCCCCGCCTGCCCGGCCTCCTGCAATCCCACGGCCGTGCCGTCCAACTGCTCGGCGCTCGCGTGCGTCGAGGGCTGCGTGTGCCTCTCGGGCTTCGTGGCCAGCGGCGGCGCCTGTGTGCCCACCTCGTCGTGCGGATGCACCTTCCAGGGTCTTCCGCTTGCGCCCGGCCAGGAGGTGTGGGCCGACACACAGTGCCGCCGGCGCTGCACCTGCAACGGCGCCACCCAGCAGGTGAGCTGCCAAGACACCCAGGGCTGCCCGGCTGGCGAGCGCTGCCGCGTCCAGGACGGCCTCCTGGGTTGCTACCCCGACCACTTCGGGAGCTGCCAGGCGTCCGGGGACCCGCACTACGTGAGCTTCGACCGGCGGCTCTTCGACTTCATGGGCACCTGCACGTACCTGCTGGTCGGCTCGTGCGGCCAGGACGCGGCGCTGGCCTCCTTCCGGGTGCTGGTGGAGAACGAGCATCGCGGCAGCCAGACCGTGAGCTACACACGCGCTGTGCGCTTCGAGGTCCACGGCGTGGTGGTGGCCATGAGCCGACAGTACCCTGGGCAAGTGCTGGTGAGTGAGCCGACGGGTGGAGGGCCAGGCAATCCACCTTAAAGGCAGGGGGCGCTGGACCCTAGGTCGGGCTGGGGGGAGGAGGAGACTTTGTGGCCAATGGTTAAGGCCAGGGCACCTGAGCCAGCCTGGCCCTGCCTCTCCCTGGCTGTGTGACTTGGTCTCTTTGTGCCTCAATTTTTATCCTCTGTAAACCTCGGATACTAAGAGGCCCACTAACAGGGTGGTTTTGGGGATTCAGTGAGTTGATATTAATAGGGTGCTAATAGGGTGCTTTTAAAAGAGAACAGATACTTACAGTGGTGGCTATTATTACTTTTATTATGGACCCTCTGAAATTGTAGACTTGTGCACTTTTCTGGGGGAAGATAGATTTTCAAAAAGTCAGGTGACAAAAAGGTTGAGAACAAGAGGGGCATGGGTGGGGGTCAGGGCTGGCAGGGAAGTGGTCC
Source organism: Bradypus variegatus (assembly GCA_004027775.1). Taxonomy (NCBI): domain Eukaryota; kingdom Metazoa; phylum Chordata; class Mammalia; order Pilosa; family Bradypodidae; genus Bradypus; species Bradypus variegatus. Next base: position 29,902 of record PVKY010001521.1, on the reverse strand, counting down.
TGATTAACTTCTCCGACCAGTGGACCCCATGACTACAGGTTTCTGGGCAGAGGTTCTGTGACTTTTGCTGGATTCCCAAAGAGTCCACCACGCAGCCGAAGTCAAGAACACGGATTTTCTCTTTAAAATAAAAAAGGGATAAAAATCGAGAAGTGAGGTTGTAAGGTTCACAATATCTAGTAATGCTTATTGTGCAGTTGGGGGCTGTGGCCCATACCCTGGGGAAAGGGGTAGATTGAAAGTGGGAGACAGAGAACTTTCCATGAGCCAGGCACAGTGCCAGACCATTTATGCAGTTTGAACTCGTAATCCTTGCGATAATCCCAGAGTGAGGGAAATCCTGCCCATATAGCCCAGCGTTTGGCATAGAAAAACCTCTAGAAAAGCAGAGGGTATAATTGTTAATTAATATTTATGTTCCCATCTCTTTGGGATGACATTTAAACTGAGGTCTGACTAAGAATAGGCAACATATATTAAGTTACTTCTATGTGCTGAACGCTTGACTCATTTAATCTTCACGACCCTGTGAAGTAGCTAATCTTGTAAGGGGAGGAGATAGAGGCACAGAGAGGTAAGTCACCTACTCAAGGTCACACAGCTAGTTAGTGGCAAGGCCAAGATTTGAAGCCAGATTGTCTGGCCCCATACTCATACAACGACGCTCTATTGCCACTCCTGAAGAAAGAGATGGCACAGACAGGGAGACAATTGGATGCTTCAGGCAAGAGGAATGGCAAATGCCAAGGTCCTGAGGCAGGAACAAGTGTGAGGGGTTGAGGACCAGCAAGGAGGACACTGGAGCTGGAGTAGAGGGAATGAGGGAAGAGTGAGGTGGAGGATGAGGCAGGGGCTTGTGGGTTATGATTGGGACTTTTGATTTAAGCTGACAGCTGAAGGACCAGGTGAAGGGTGGTGGTTCCTAGGCAAAGAACAGCAGGTGTGAAGGCTGTGAGGCTGGGCTTCAGGAGAAGGGCAGTGAGGCTGCACCTGAGAGAGTGGAATTGGGGGGAGGGCACAGAGCAGTTGCTAGGAGAGGAGGTCAGAAAAGTGGGGACAAGCAGGGGTTCAAATTTAAGCTGAGATCTGAAGGATGAAGGAGAGACAGCCAAACAAAGAATAGGGATGTGGAAGAGGGTGGGAGGGCTGCAGGCAGGGGGTTCAGCGAGGAATATCAACTAGGATTTTAGGCCATGGTAAGGGATTTGCATCAAAGCTGAACCTTAAAACATGAAATGGGGGTGCCCGAGTGAAGGGTGATGGGTGGTACACCAGGAAGAGGACACAGCAAGTGCAAAGGCCCGAGGTGGGACCGAGCATAATGTGCTCAGGAGAACAGTAAGGAAGCCAGGTGGCTGGAGCTGAGTGAGCGAGGGGTGGGCCACAGAGCCACCCACACGCTGACCCCTTGTCTCCCCCTCCTTGCCCAGGTGGACGGAGTTCTTCAGTACCTGCCCTGCCAGGCGGCAGATGGGAAGGTGCAGGTGTTCCTCCAGGGCAGTAAAGCCGTCGTGCGCACAGACTTCCGCATGACTGTCACCTACGACTGGAACGCCTACGTGTCTGTAAAGGTGCCTGCCAGCTATGCCGGGGCCCTGTGTGGGCTCTGCGGGAACTTCAACGGGGACCCAGCAGACGACCTGGCGCTGCGGGGCGGGGGCCAGGCTGCCAACGCACTGGCCTTCGGGAACAGCTGGCAAGAGGAGACGAGGCCGGGCTGTGGGGCGGCCGAGTCCGGTGACTGCCCCAAGCTGGACTCCCTGGTGGCTGAGCAGCTGCAGAGCAAGAAGGAGTGTGGGATCCTTGCAGACCCTGCGGGGCCCTTCCGGGAGTGCCATGCCACACTGGACCCCCAGGGCGCTGTGCGTGACTGCGTCTATGACCTCTGCCTGCTGCCAGGCCAGTCTGCACCACTGTGTGATGCGTTGGCCGCGTATGCTGCGGAGTGCCAGGCTGCTGGGGCCACCGTGCACCCCTGGAGGAACGAGGAGCTCTGCCGTGAGTACCGGGTGGCAGCTGGGGGGCTCAGCTTTAGTAATATCAGTAATTCATTGAATGCTTACAATACCCCTGTGAAGGAGGGACTGTAGTTACACCATTTAACAGGTGAGGAAACTGAGACCCAGAAAGGTTAAGTTCCATGTCCGGGATCCCAACAACTGGGAAATCACAGGTGGGGGCACACAGTAAAAAAATTTTTAAATTTTTTTTAAGAAAAATCATATCACCAGATATGATTCCCACGTGGCACCTGTCATTTGGAAGTGAGCAGGGGTGCTGCCTTTAGAAGGAGGTTAGTCCCCTCTCCAGTTCTCCCAGGCCCCCGCCTGCCTCCCTCACTTATTTACATCTGCTCTGCCCCTTGGGCTATCAGTTGGAGTCTCTCGCTTCAGAGCTGGGCCAAAGGATGGCCTTCAGACATTTTTGCTTGCCTATGAAAGAACACTGGAAAACTAAGTATCCCCTCACTTGATTTTATGTTTAAAAATTAATTATTGAAACATAGTACACATATTCAGAAACAGGTGCACATTGTAATTGAACAGCTTGATGGATTTTCAGCAAGAGAACAAGCCTCTGTAACCAGTTCCAAGATCCAAAAAAAAAAAAGAGTATGGAAAAAAAAATAGAAAAACATGGCCAGTGGCCCACCCCCGCCCCAACACACACACAGAAGCCCCTTCGTGCCCTTTTCCCAGTACTGTGCCCCAAGGAGTAACTAATATTCTGAATTCTAATGTGTTTGAACTTTATATAAATGGGACTATACAATGTGTACTCCCTTTCCCATTTTTCAATAGATATCTCTAGTTTTTCATCCTAAGTATAAACAGTTACAAAAGATGTGATTTCCAGCAAATGGTAACTTTTAACTTCTGAAAACATTTTTATTAAGGGAAATTTTGACCATACCCAAGAGTAGCAAGAATAGGGTAATGAAGCCTCATATACCCATCATCTAGTTTCCGCAATTAGCATAATATTGATATTTTAAAGTAAATTTATTTCACTTAGTCGCTCTTTTAAATGTACCCAACAGGTGGCAATTTGGTACACACCACTATCCATTGGAAAAAATACATGATAAATACGTGACTATCACATCATTCTTTTTCTTTTTCAATTTATATTCATGCATTCATTCCACAAATATTTATTCAGCACCTGCTGTATTCCAGGCATTGTCCTAAGCATTGGGGATACAATAGGGGAAGAAAACAGGAATAATATTGCAGTGGTTTCTAGTGCCAACAAAATTTAACCTAATGTAACATACTCGTGAGTCTTTTTTGATCACTGCATCAATTACCTCTTGCTGTGTAACAAACAGCCCCCAAACTTAGTGGATTAAAATAACAATCATTATTTCTTACGATGCTGTGGGTGGGCTAGGTTTTTCCTCTATTCTGGACCAGCTTTTTTGATTGCTCGAGTCTGCTGGCAGCTCAGCTGGGGCTGATGATCTCTGATGGCCTCACTCATGCATCTGGTGGTTGTTGGGCTGGTTGGTTTGGGGGGTGCCTCAGCTGGGACCACCTATCTCTGTTCCACTTGGTCTCATCTTCCAGCAGGCTAGCCTGGGCTTCTTTACATAGGCAGCAAGAGTGGGCAAGTCCCGGTGAGCAAATCTCAGCATCACATTTGCTAACATCCCATTGGCCAAAGCAAGTATCATGGCCAACCCCAGAGTCAAGGGTGGTCGCTGGCATCCGTCACTGTCCCCTGCCACACTTCTCTACCATGTGAAATATGTATCAGTGAATAGGAATTAAGAATTTTGGAGAAATCTCTGCAACCATAAGGCTCTAAATGTTAAAAAAAAAAGAAAAAGAAAACAAAGCATGGAACAAATTATTGTTGCAAGTAATATTAGAACCCAACTGATAAAAATATTAAACAAAGAAAGGAACCTGTATTGGAAAAGCATCTCTTGGTGAGATGGATGGGTCTTCACCCTTCCCCCAACAGTTTGTATATATTGTTACAATGAAACAGGGTCAGCATCAATTCTAACCCTATTTTTTCATTTTTGTCAATATGACATTAATAAGGTAGTGTGAGCAAGTTCATGCCAATCTTTGAACTCCTGCTGGGTCCTAGGGAAGACAGTCAACAGGGAGACACCACAAAATTTGTTTTTATGATCTGTGAGCAGCAGGGTCTGTTAGCCCCTTCTTCGATTTTGTCAGGAGCAAAGAGTTGGGACCGAGTTGTTACCCAGTGATGATAAGTCATTCATTGTCTCCCCACTTGCACCAATATTTGAAGTTGTCCCTTTAAGTCACACCCCAGGGCTGCATGCCATGTTGAGATTCGGGATGAGTGGGGGGCTGTACCTTTCTCTTCTGTAAGGTGGGAGAAGCAGGCTTGTCAGACGGCAGCAGGAGAGAAGCAGCTCCATGGCAGGCACATTCTCAGGTCGATCATTTCAGGGAGGGCACGCATAATTGCAGGCCCTCTTCTAAGCCCTCCACCGTTCTCCTTTAATCCTCACTACCACCCTGAAAGGTGGGATCCCTGAAAGGTGGGATCATTCCTGTGCCTCCTTTACCAGATGAGGAAACGGAGGCACAGAGATGTTAAGTAACTTGCCTGAGGTCACACAGTGGGGGTCAGATTTGAGCCTAGGCTGGCTGGCTCCTGAATTTTTAATGCTTGGTGGCCTTATGGAAATTGAGGCTCTTTTCTTTCTTTAAAACTACCCTTGCCCTTGTACCTCTTGGAAGTTCTAGGTGACCAGGCTGTGAGAGCTCAGTCAAGCAGAGGGGGACCTGACCCCATGTGCCCAGCACAGGCCTTCAGTTCCTGATATTTTGCTTTTCTTGTTTCCTCTACCTCCTCCTCCACCCAATCCCCTTTCTTTTTTTGTTTTGCTAGAATATTTTAAAGCAAATTTCAGACAAATGAATTCTTTCATAAATACTTAAGTAACATTTCTAACAGATAAGGACTTTTAAGGAACATGACCACAATGCTGTTATTTCGTGTAACAAGAATAACGCTAATTGCTTAACATCATCTAAAACCCAAACTGGATTCAAATTTCTTCCAATTATCTAAAAAAAAATGTCTTTTTGAGTTTGTTTGAATCTGGATCCAAACCACATCCACTCACTGCATTGGCTGGATATATCTCTTAAATTCCTTTTGTTCCAAGTAGCTCCCCTACCTTTTTTTCCCCAACGTATTATTGTGAACATTTTCACGTATACAGACAAGTTGAAAGAGTTTTACTGTGAATATCCATTTACCCACCACCTAGATTCTACAATTTAAATTTTACTACTTGATTTATCACATTTCTATCCCTCCATCTGCCTTTACCTTTTGTTCATGCCATTTATTTATTTATTTGGATCACCCCACCCCCGAAAAACAGGTCATTTGTCCTGCAGTTTCCCACTCTCTGGATATGGCTAGGTGCTTCCTTTTGGTGTCATTGAACTTGTCCCCTGATTCTCCCGTCAATGGTTACTAGATCTAGAATAGCACCGCCCAATAGAACTTTGGTGATGTCGGCAGTATCCTATATCTGCACTGCCTGATATGGTACAGCCACCAGCCCCACGTGGCTGCTGAGCTCATGAAGTATGGCTAGTGCAATTGAAGAACTGAAGCTACAGTTTAATTTAATTTAACTATATTTAATTTAATTGTATTTAATTTGATTTGATTTAAAGATAAATAGCGCCTAGTGTCTACTGTGTTGGACTGCACAGTTAGAGGCTTGATGGGGTTCAGGCTTAGCGTTTTGGTTCTTGCTTTGGGGAGTTCCTGTCTCATAGACTGGAGTGACTGGAGTCTGGGGAGGGGAGCAGGGGTCCTTGTCCTGACAGCCCCTCTCCCTGCAGTGCTGAGCTGCCCAGCCCACAGCCACTACGAGGCGTGTTCGCACGGCTGCCCGCTGTCCTGCGGAGACCTCCCAGTGCCCGGGGGCTGCGGCTCGGACTGCTACGAGGGCTGTGTGTGTGACGAGGGCTTCGTGCTCAGTGGCAAGTCCTGCGTGCCCCTGGCTTCCTGCGGCTGCACGTACCAGGGCGTCTACCATCTGCCAGGCCAGACCTTCTACCCTGGGCCCGGGTGCGACTCCCTGTGTCACTGCCAGGAGGGCGGCCTGGTGTCCTGTGAGCCCTCCGCCTGCGGCCCTCACGAGGCCTGCCAGCCCTCCGAGGGCGTCCTGCGCTGCGTGCCCGTGGGCTCAGTCACCTGCCAGGCCTTGGGAGACCCCCATTACACCACCTTCGACGGCCGTCGCTTCGACTTCATGGGCACCTGCGTGTATGCGCTGGCTCGGACCTGCGGGGCCCAGCCCGGCCTGGACTCATTTGCCGTCCTGCAGGAGAACATGGCCTGGGGCAATGGGAAGGTCAGCGTGACCAGGGCAGTCACCGTCCTGGTGGCCAACTTCACCCTGCGGCTGGAGCAGAAGCAGTGGAAGGTCACGGTGAGAGCAGGGGCAGAGCGCAAGGCGGAGGGGCCTAGGCTGGAGGGTGGGGGCAGGTGGGGCAAAGGCAGCACATGGTCCAGGGCTGGGGGCACAGAGCTCAGAGTGGGTGTGGGAGGCATGGGGTCCCCGGGGTGAGGAGTTGCCCGTCAGAGTCTGGAGTGGGGGGCTAAGGAGGAAGGAGGCCTTGGGGTCTGGGACCTGCCCCTACTGTCATTCCGCCTCCCCCATCTCTGCCCCTCTGCGTCCACCTCTCTGCACAAGGGACTCCTCCTTTTTCTACCCCTGGACCTCCCCCTCTCCCTGCCCCTCAGTATCGCCATCTCTCTACCCAATTCATGTGGATAGAAAGGGGCAGAGCTGCATTTGAACCCAGGCAGGTGGCTCTGGGGGCAAGCACTGCATAATTAACCTCTGCATTGGGCGGGGAATACTGGATAGCTGGTCAAGTTGTAACTCTGTTGAGAACCCATTATTCTACCCATTTTACCAAGAGGGAAACTGAGGCCCAGAGAGGTGAGGTCACACTGGTCCTCCGTGTCAGGCAGGGGCTTGGACCTGGGTCTGCCCCCCTCCCAGGGCACCCCCTGAAGCTCGGCCTCTCCCGCCTTCCAGGTGAACGGCGTGGACATGAAGTTTCCAGTGGTGCTGGCCGAGGGCCAGGTCCAGGCCTTCCAGCACGGCTCGGACGCTGTGATCGAGACCCACTTCGGCCTGCGTGTGGCCTACGACCTCCAGTACTATGTGCGGGTCACTGTTCCAGGCAACTACTACCAGCAGTTGTGTGGCCTCTGCGGGCACTACAACGGGGACCCCAAGGACGACTTCCAGAAGCCCGATGGCTCACAGGCAGGCAACGCCGATGAGTTTGGTCACTCGTGGGAGGAGCTGGTGCCAGGCTCTCCCTGCCTGCCGCCGCCCACCTGCCAGCCGGGCGAGGACTGCGATGTGGCCCTCGAGTGCCAGCCCGAGCTGAAGGAGAAGTACGGGGGCGTGCAGTTCTGCGGGCTCCTCACCAGCCCCACGGGGCCGCTGGCCTCCTGCCACAAGCTGCTTGATCCCCAGGGCCTCTTGCAAGACTGCATTTTCGACCTCTGCCTGGGCGGAGGGAACGAGAGCATTCTCTGCAGCAACATCCATGCCTACGTGAGCGCCTGCCAGGCAGCTGGTGGCCACGTTGAGTCCTGGAGGACCGAATCTTTCTGTCGTGAGTGAGGGGCAGGGCGGGGGGAGGCCAAGGGATTAGTGGGAGGGGACCAAGTTGCAGAGAGAGAGAGGCGGAGGTTGAGGCCCAGAAGGGGCAGCCCCAGGCCCTGCAGCCCTGCCCACTCTGGGCTCAGACCATCCCCCCACCTCCCTTGCAGCGATGGAGTGTCCCCCTCACAGCCACTACGAGCTCTGCGCGGACACCTGCTCTCTGGGCTGCTCGGCCCTCAGCGCCCCCCCGCACTGTCCGGACGAATGTGCCGAGGGTTGCCAGTGCGACCCAGGCTTCCTCTACAACGGCCAAGCCTGCGTGCCCATCCAGGAATGCGGCTGCTACCACAACGGGGTCTACTACGAGGTGGGGACCGGGTCACCCTGGCTCATGCTGGGTCCTTTCCCGCCTGCATCTAGCCCTAGGGCCCCACCCTGTTCCAGCTTGTCCTCTGCCACCTAGGTCCTGCCAGCCCCCAGCTTGGATCTCGGGGCCGTCCTCCCCTCCACAGAGCAGTGGGAAACTCCTTTCTAAATATGACCACAGGCCCTGCAGCTTTAAACTCTCCCTTGGCCACCCCCCAGCTCAAGTTTTGACTTCATATCCCAGATCTGGGAGAAAGCATTGCTTCCCAAAAGAGGCCTTCCTGACCACAGAAACCAAATGACGTCTCTTGATTATGGCAGATGCTGGCTCCCTCTGCTTTCCTCTTCTGCGCTCTCACAGTCCTTTTCCACTCATCTGAGTGCGTGTTTGGGTGAAGTCTATCTCCTTCAGCAGACTGTGAGGTCTGAGAGCCGGGACCCTGTCTATTTTTCCTCTCAGATGAATAACAGTAATAGCAGCAAATGCTTAGATGGTCCTTACTATGTGCTCTTACTATTTTAAGCACTAAGTATACAAGATATATAAAAAAACTTTGTATTACAGAAATTTTCAAACATGCAAAAGTCAAGAAAACAGTGTAATGAGTCCCTAGGTTTCTATCACTTAGCTTCAAAATTAATCAACATTTTCCCCATCTTGTTTCATCTCTACTTCCCTTTCCTCCTCAATCTGGATTATTTTAAAGCAAATTCCAGATATCTTTACATCCACACTTTACATGTTAACTCAGTTGTACTGGCATAAGGAGGTGCTATTATTATCCATATTTTACAGGTGAGGAAACTGAGGCACGAAGAAGTTAAGTAACTTGCCCAGAGTTAACACAGTTTGGAAAGAGCAGAAATGGGCTTCAGCCCTGTCACAGCCCAAGAGGGCCCTGCCAGTCCAAAGGCCAAAGAAGACAACAAGCATTTTCTGATACGTGAACTTTTATTTCAGGGCTTACTTATAGGGTGAGAAGTCGTGGCGAGATCATGACGGCTCTCTCAGGCCGGGCGGGCATCGCATTCGCAGGAGAGACGACCGAGCGATGCAAAAAGGGCAGAAAGCCTTTTATAAGGGTTTAAGACGAAGGCCTTTCTAAGGGTGTAGGGAGCATATATGCAGGAATAGGTCATTCTGACCTAAGAAGTGGTACAGGAAGGACTAGAATAACACTTGAACAATTACAATTTGCTCTTTTTGTGAGAATTAAGAGCCTCTCACTTCCTGCCTGCTTCCCATAAAGTTACATTCTGAGGTCAATTTACCCTTTTTCTCTTAACTGCCTAGGTCATGCAGACTGCTGTGCACTGAAGATCTGCAGGCCTGTTTTACTCAGGCCACGGGTTGCTACAAGCCCCAAGCAGTCTGCCCCTAATTACTGCCTTTTACCACTTCTCCTATACAGCAGATGTTTAGTGCATGCTTTGGAACAGATGAATGAGTGGGTAAATGAATGAAAGTGAATGAACAAATGACTTGGACCCCAAGGTCACACTGTGCCTGTTTCACAGACATGGGCCATCTTACTGAGAGGTGCCCTTTTCACAGCCACTGGACCCCTCTGTGCCCCGAAATCCAGAGATGCTAGAGTTGGCTCTGGTCCGTGCATCCCTGATGGCCGTGCCCTCTGTTCCCGCAGCCGGAGCAGACAGTACTCACTGACAACTGCCAGAAGCAGTGCGTGTGCCACCAGGGTCAGGGAGTGGTGTGCCAAGATCACAGCTGCAAGCCAGACCAGGTGTGCCAGCCCTCAGGAGGCGTCCTGAGCTGTGTCACCAAAGGTACTGGGCTGGGACCAGTGTGGCTGGGGCTGGAGGACAGGAACTCGGGAGCTGAGGGTTGCCGTGCCCGAGCTCCCCATGGTGGGAGGCACAGAGGACTAAGGCTGAGGTCTCAGACCTGGGGACTCCGGCCTAGGGGGAGGGGTCCTTTAGGTGGAATCTTGGCTGTGGGCACCCTCAGGGCTAGATTCCCCCAGGGAAGATGCCAAAGATCCACGGTGTCAGGCAGGCATCAGCACACTTTTTCTCTAAAGGGCCAGACAGTAAACACTTGGGGCTTGTGAGCCATTTGTTCTCTGTCACCACTATTCAACTCGGCCATTATAGCAGGAAAGTAGCCACAGACAACACGTAAGTGAAGGGACCTGGCTCCAAAAGGACTTTATTTACAAAAACAGGCTGCCAGCTCATGCCGTAGTTTGCCAACCACTAGTATGATGCATTAGGCTAAGGACTTCAGACACCAGTGCCAAGGGGCAGGGTAGACCGGGCCCCCTGGGGACCGGTGCAGAAAGCAGAGTTCTGAGGTCTCAGGCAGAGACTCCCCCAAGGCTGGGGCCTTAGGTATGGGGACCCTCCCTTCAAGCCAAGGATCAGGGATTTCTAAGGGGAGAGCCTGAGACATGGGAACCGCCCCCTGCCCCAAGACTAAATGTAGGACACAGAGCCACTGCCCAGGTTGGTTTCTTACAGTGAAGGGCAGAGAACGCCCCCCAACCCCCGGGACTAAGAAAATGGAATCTCCAGAACTGAGAGGCAGGGGTACTGGGACCCTCAGGGCTGATGGGTCATACAACAGGGAATTCCAGGGATGGGGAGTGTTCTAGTTTGCTAATGCTGCCAGGATGCAAAACACCAGAGATGGATCGGCTTTTATAAAGGGGATTTATTTGGTTCCAAAGTTACAGTCTTAAGGCCATAAAGTATCCAAGGTAACACAGCAGTCAGGTACCTTCCCTGGAGGAGGGTCAATGGTGTCCGGAAAATGTCTGTTAGCTGGGAAGGCACGTGGCTGGTGTCTGCTCCAAGTTCTGGTTTCAAAATGGCTTTCTCCCAGGACATTCCTCTCTAGGCTGCAGTTCCTCAAAAATGTCACTCTTAGTTGCTCTTGGAGCATTTCTCCTCTCACAGCTTCTCTGGAGCAAAGGTCTGCTTTCAGCGGCTGTCTTCAAACTGCCCCATCATCTACAGCTCCTCTCTCAGTTCTTGTGCACTCTTCAAAGTGTCCCTCTTGGCTGTGGCTCCTCTTCAAAATGTCACTCTCAGCTGCACTGAGTTCCCGCTGCCCTTCAGCTCATTTATATGGCTCCACTGATCAAGGCCCACCCTGAATGGGTGGGGCCACGGCTCCATGGAAATATCTCATCAGAGTTATCACCCACAGTTGGGTGGGGCACAGCTCCAAAGAAATACTCAAAGAAATCTAATCAAAACTGATAACGTCTGCCCACACAAGATTACATCAGAGATAATGGCGTTTGGGGGACACAATACATTCGAACTGGCACAGGGAGGTACCCAGGTCAGGATCCAGTGAGAAGATAGAAACCACACAGTAATTTGAATAGGGGAAGTTTAATATCAAGAATTATTTATTTGTCCTAGGGGATTAACTACTACTGCTGAGGGGTAAAGAGAATGCTAATGAATGAATGCAGGACTAGCGGGTGGGGGAGCACCCCCACCTCTACGACTAGAGCAGAGTAGGACCCCTCCCCCAAGGCCACGATTCAGACCCCGTAGGAGAGGGTGCGGCTGCAGAGGCATTTGTGCCCACAGGCCTTCCACTGGGTGCCGCTGAAACTCACTGAGGAGCCGCCTGCTGGAACTTGCCGCGTGGGCATCCCACCTGCCACCGGCTTGGTGTTAGGGGAAGCGAGACAGAGCAGGGCACCCCGGGAGCAGAAGCCCTTCTCCCGCAGCGTCTCTCCAGCGCCCTCTGCTGGTGAAGCTTAACCTCGTGGGTGGCTGTAGAGCTGGAGTTTTGAGGCTGGGTCTTTGACACAGGGGTTCCAGAAGCTGGGGTCACAGATGCAGTGACCCTAGGGACAGGGTCTGGGATACAGGGGTCCCTTGGCGCAGGGCCTAAGAAAGGAGACCCCTAAGGCCAGAGTCTCAGATGCAGTGAGCAGAGGGATCCCCGGGCCAAGAGATTTAGTAACAGGCATCCCAGGATCAGGGTGTCAAACGTGGGGTCCCCTGGAGCTAGGTTGCCACCAGAAGTTTCCCCAAGACCTGGTCTTGGACACAGAGAACGGTAGGGCTGGGGTCTCAGGCATAGATGCCCCAGACCCTGGTCTCAGACCTGAGTCCCCAGGGCTGGGGTCGCAGACATAGGGACCCTGGAACCAGGGTGTTGCCCGTGGTGACCCTCAGAGCCAGCGTCTCTGGCACAGGCTGGGGCCTCCTGCTGGGCAGCCCTTCAAGGTCCTCTGTCCCCTGCCCCCCAGACCCCTGCCACGGTGTGACATGCCAGCCGCAGGAGACATGCCAGGAGCAGGGCGGCCAGGGCGTGTGCGTGCCCAACTACGAGGCAACGTGCTGGCTATGGGGCGACCCGCACTACCACTCCTTCGATGGCTGGGACTTCGACTTCCAGGGCACCTGCCAGTACGTGCTGGCCACCACCGGCTGCCCAGGGTTCAGCGCCCAGGGCCTGACTCCCTTCACCATCATCACCAAGAATGAGAATCGGGGAAACCCCTCAGTGTCCTACGCGAGGCTCGTCGTCGTGACCGTCTTTGGCACCAACGTCTCCATCCACAAGGACGAGATCGGCAAAGTCAGGGTCAGTCTACAGGGTGGTCCCCAGAGCCCCCGGTGAGGTGGGAGCGGTCTTGCTGGCCACAGTCAGAGGCCTTCACCCAGGTATGAAACAAAAAGGCACCCAAAGCAACCACAATTACAGTAAAAATGTCCCCCTTTTCTTGGGATTTAACTGAGCCTGGTCCTGTGCTGTAACGTGACATTCGTTTTTTTGGAGGCCTGGGTTCCAATCCAGACTCTCCTGGTTACGAGCTGTGTGATCTTGGGCAGGTGGCTTTCTTTGGTGGGCCTCAGTTTCCTCCTCTGTGAAAAGGGGGTCATAGCAGGCTGTGGACCACAGCAGGGTGGTGCATGCAAAGGGCTCAGCTCGGGGTCTGGGCCAGGTGAGCCCCCGAGCCTGAGGGCTTGGGTGGGGACCAGTGAAAAGCCCAGAAACTTGAACACAAAGATTTGAGGAGACATGGAGTGAGAGTGGGGCCCCCTTTCTGCCCGGGGAAATGGAGAAGAGACCGATGGCAGCTCACAAGGAGACAGTGAAGTGTGGAATAGGGTAGATGCGGAATAGAGGATGGTGAGCAAGTAGAGAGAGGTCCAGGGACAGAGATGCAGGGAGACCTGGGGAGAGAGACCCAGAGAGAGAGAGAACCTGGGGTAGGGGGTGGAGGTCAGAGAGAGAAAAGGGAAAGACAGAGACCCAGAGACAGCAAGAGAGAGAAACTGAGAGAAATAGAGAGGGGTAGATCAGAAAGAGAGAGATCCAGGTGAAGAGAGTGTAAGAGACAGAGAGGGAGAACAAGAGGGAGAAAGAGGAAGTAGGAGGGAGGGAAGCAAGGAGGGAGGGAGGGAGATGGAGGTCAAGAGAACCCAGCAAAAGAACCAGAGTGAGGGTCACTGCCCTGAAAAGAGCCAGAACCAGAGCAGACACCCACAATGATTGCCAAATGACCACACAACCGCCAGCTGTGAGGAAGGCCCCGGCAGCTCCCTACCCCTAGCAGGACACATGGAGCAGGCAGGGGGCTGGAGCTGGGGTCCCCCACCCCGAGCAACCCCGATCTGCCCCCTCCCGCCCCCAGGTGAATGGTGTGCTGACAGCCTTGCCGGTGTCGGCGGCCGGCGGGCGGCTGACAGGGACCCACGGCGCGTCCAAGGCGGTGCTGGTGACTGACTTCGGGCTGCGTGTCAGCTATGACTGGAACTGGCGGGTGGAGGTGACGCTGCCCAGCAGCTACCACGGTGCCGTGTGCGGGCTCTGCGGGAACATGGACCTCAACTCCAGCAACGACTGGGTCTTCCCTAACGGCACCCTGGCTCCCTCCATACCCACCTGGGGTGGCAGCTGGCGAGCCCCAGGCTGGGACCCTCTGTGCTGGGATGAGTGTCAGGGGTCCTGCCCATCGTGCCCTGAGAACCAACTGGAGGAGTACGGGGGTCCCGGCTTCTGCGGACCCCTGGCCCTTGGCACAGGAGGCCCTTTCACTGCCTGCCATGCCCAGGTGGCACCCGAAAGTTTCTTCAAGGGCTGCGTTTTGGACGTCTGCCTGGGCGGTGGGGCCCACGACATCCTTTGCCAGGCGCTGGCCACCTATGCTGCAGCCTGCCAGGCCGCTGGGGTGACCATCCAGGACTGGAGGGAGCAGGCCAGCTGTGGTGAGTGTTGGGGAGCAGGGCAGGGGGCTGGGGGGGGCGAGCGTCCTGTCTCCAAGCAGCTGACTGGGTTTCCAGTCCCTCTGGGTCTGTTTGTTTCTCTCCCCCAATGTCTTTGTTTTTTGTCTGTCTCTCTCAGTCTGGGTCTTTCTCTGTCCGTCTGTCTGTCTTTCTCTTTCTCTCTTCCACTGTTTCTCATTCTGTCTTTCCTTGTCTCTTTGTATCTCTGTTTGTGTGTGTGTCTCTCTCTCATTCCTCTGTCTCTCTCTGTGACTCTTGCTTTGTCTTGCTCAGTCTCTCTGTGTCCATCCCTCTTTGTCCCTCTATGTCTCACTGCACCCAGTCCTCACACCCCACCCCTGATACATTCTCTTTTTCTCTCCCTCCTGCCCCTTCTTCCACCCACAGAGATCCTGTGCCCTGACAACAGCCACTATGAGCTCTGCGGCCCACTCTGCCCAGCCACCTGCCCATCCCCCATGCCCCCCACGACCCCAGACCCATGTGCAGGCCCTTGCGCCGAGGGCTGCCAGTGCGATGTGGGCTTCGTGTTGAGTGCTGACCGCTGTGTTCCCCTGGACGGTGGCTGCGGCTGCTGGGCCAACAGCACCTACTATGAGCCGGGCAGCGAGTTCTGGGCTGATGCCACCTGCTCCCAGCAGTGCCGCTGCGGGCCTGGGGGCGGCTCGCTGCTCTGCACATCTGCCAGCTGTGGGCTTGGCGAAGAGTGTGCCCTGCTGCCCTCGGGCCAGTACGGCTGCCAACCCGTCAGCAAGGCTGAGTGCCAGGCCTGGGGGGATCCCCATTACACCACCCTGGATGGGCACCGATTCGACTTCCAGGGCACCTGTGAGTACCTGCTGAGTGCGCCCTGCCACGCGCCACCCACGGGGGCTGAGAACTTCACCGTCACTGTAGTCAATGAGCACCGGGGCAGCCAGGCCGTCAGCTACACCCGCAGCGTCACCCTGCATATCTACAACCACAGCTTGACCCTCAGTGCCCACTGGCCCCGGAAGCTGCAGGTGAGGGGCTGCCAGATGGCCAGGAGCACGTGCCAGCTCTGGGATGCCTGGGACAGGAACGGGTCTGCCCCTGAGGATCGTTCCACAGCTTAGCAGGGGCATGACGGAGGGGTTCAGAGCACAGGCTGTGGAGCCCAGTGACTTGGAGCAGTGGCTCACCCCTCTTTGAGACTTAATTTAGTCCTCTGTAAAATGGGTCTAAGAAAAGTACCTACTCCAGAGGGTGATGTGAGGAGCCAGTGATGTCATGCCTGTAGGTGCTCGGTGTGAGGCCTGTAATGGAGAAACCATTCAGGTCATGGAACCACTATTTTTAATACCATAATCATCATGGTTGTCGTTAACTTCAAGAGCACACATTGTAAGTGATCTCAGATGGGTGTGCCGGCTCCAAGGTCAGACAGATGTGGGCTCAAATCCTGCTTACACAACTTATTAGTTGTATCACCTCAGGCAAGTTACTTGACTTGCCCATGCCTCAGTTTCCTCATCTGTAAAATGGGGAGCACGATACTACTCACCTTACTGGGGGTTGTGAGGATTAAATGGCACAAAACACGTAAATCACTTAGCACAGGGCCTGGCCAAAGGAAGTGCCCACATTTCCTGTCATTGTTTATCGTTAGTATTATAAGTCATAGTAATTTTATTCATCATTGTCACTATTTTCATTTATTGGACAGAAGCCACAAAAAGCATAAGAAGCAGCAAAGTGGTTATGTACTTGGGGTCTGGGAACCAGAAAGTCAGAGCTGGAATTCCCATCTTGCTGCTTACTGCATGACTTAAACAGTCACTTAGCCTCCCTGTGCCTCTCTTTCCTTATCTGTTGAAGGGAGCCACCTCTAGGGCATGGTGAGCATTGAATGAGCAATATTTATAAAGCACATAAAGGAGTGTCTGCTGTTATTGTATTTGCCCTGTGCAATACCATTTTGCTCTCTGCGTCTGGGTTTTCTTATCTCATAAGGTGACCATGAGTTGATCCATACAGAGTTCAGTTCGGTGCCTGGCACATACTAAAGGACGCTAAATGCTGTCACTTGTTATTACAAGAAGGGAGGAGACAGACTACGGGCGCTGGGTCTCACAGCTGGTAGGCGGCAGAGCCGGGATTCGAACTAGCACCCACGCTGTTCACTCCTGCCCCCACCCGCAGGTGGACGGCGAGCTCGTGGCGCTGCCCTTCCAGCTGGACTCGCGCCTACACGCCTACCTGAGTGGAACTGACGTGGTTGTGACCACGGCCAGGGGGCTCTCGCTGGCTTTTGACGGGGACAGCTTCGTGCGCCTGAGCGTGCCGGCGGTGTACGCGGGCGCCCTCTGTGGCCTGTGCGGGAACTACAACAAGGACCCGGCGGACGACCTGGAGGCGGTGGGCGGGAACGCGGGAGACTGGCAGGTGGGCGGCACCCCTGGCTGCGGGGAGTGCGTGCCCGGGCCCTGCCCGCAGCCGTGCACGGCCGAACAGCAGGCATCCTTCGCGGGTCCCGAGGCCTGCGGTGTGATCTCAGCCCCCGACGGCCCGCTGGCGCCCTGCCACGGCCTGGTGCCGCCCGCGCCGTACTTCCAGGCCTGCTTGCTGGACGCCTGCCAGGCTCAGGGCCATCCCGGAGGCTTGTGCCCCGCCGTGGCTACCTATGTGGCAGCTTGCCAGGCCGCTGGGGCCCAGATCAGCGAGTGGAGGCGGCCGGACTTCTGCCGTGAGTACTGACCCACTCGTGGTCCAGGAGGGCAAGTCTCACCGCTCCTCCCCTCGTAGGACTCTAAGACAATGGCCTTTCTCTCCCAGGTGGGGTTAGGGACCACCCCGCCCCCACTGAGCCTCCTTAACATTCACACACTCAACTTCACTGGGTGGGGTACCCCAGCAGGAGAGACGTGGATACAGCAGGTCACAAACCCTGGGTCTAGCACAGTCTCTCGGATTGACATGCTCCGTCTCCCACCAATGACCCCATCAGAGTTACACAGCGAGGTACACCTGGTCAAGCAGGCACCCTGGTCAGAGAGACGGAGTGAGTTGCACCTAGTCAGATTGCCCTGGACGTTCACACCCTGCAATGCCCAGGGCCACAGAACTGGCTCGCTAACCCCAGACAGGGGCACCTCTGGTTAGAGACACTTGGGCAGATTTACACTGAGACACATCTAGCCAGGCACGCCCAGCTGGAGATTCACACTCAGATTGTCCTGGCAGTTTGTCCCCTTGTCAGATGTCCTTGGTCACATTCCCCTGTCAGCTTCCCCCAATCAGAGATACGTGGTCAGAGTCACACACTGAGACAGATCATGTGTGGGAGATGCTGCTGGAGGTCAGACACCCACAGCGGGGTTCGCTTTGCAGCTTCGTACCCCAGGATCCATCTGCTCAGAATCCCCAGGGGGAGTCACACCCTGAGATACCCACAGAATCCCAGGCAGATATTCACAGCCAGATTCACCTCGTCAGAGTCACTCGATCTTTAGAGACCCTCGGTCAGGTTAGCAAATCACCTAGTCAGATACTACCTGCCCCGCCCTACCCCGTGTCCCCGCACTGAATCCCGCAGTCGTATGTACTTGGTTTGGCAGATTCACTGAGGACATCCGCTCTCTCAGATGGAGTTGGTCAAAGATGCATTCACCCAGTCAGGCTCTCCCATGCTGGGCCCGCCCCCGTGCCCGTACCTGCCTGGCTCACTGCTGTCTCTTCCCCGCAGCCCTCCAGTGCCCTGCCCACAGCCACTACGAGCTCTGTGGTAACTCCTGCCCCGTGAGCTGCCCGAGCCTCTCGGCGCCCGAGGACTGCGAGCTGACCTGCCGCGAGGGCTGCGTCTGCGATTCTGGCTTCGTGCTCAGCAGTGATGCCTGCGTGCCCGTGGGCCAGTGTGGCTGCCTCTACGATGGCCGCTACTACCCGTTGGGCCAGGCCTTCTACCTGGGCCCTGAGTGTGAGCAGCACTGCGAGTGTGGGCCGGGCGGCCACGTCACCTGCCAGGAGGGCATGGCCTGTGGGCCCTACGAGGAGTGCCGGGTGGAGAATGGCGTCCAGGCCTGCCACCCAAAGGGCTGTGGCCGCTGCCTGGCCAACGGGGGCATCCACTACATCACACTCGATGGACGTGTGTATGACCTGCATGGCTCCTGCTCCTACGTCTTGGCCCAAGTGTGCCACCCACAGCCTGGGGACGAGGACTTTGCCATCGTGCTCGAGAAGAATGCGGATGGAGACCCCCAGCGCCTGCTGGTCACAGTGGCTGGCCAGGTGGTGAGCCTGGCTCAGAGGCTACAGGTGAGTGGACACAGCTCTGCCTCAGAGGGTGAGGGGACACAGCCCCACTCCAGACCTGTGAACCTGTTAGTCCCTGACCCACTTTACCAATCCTTCCACCCAGGTCACCGTGAACGGTGAGGCCGTGACCCTGCCTGTGGCTGTGGGGCACGTGCGGGTGACCGCTGAGGGCCGGAACATGGTTCTGCAGACAACCAAGGGGCTACGGCTTCTCTTTGACGGCGATTCCCACATCCTTATATCCATCCCTAGTCCCTTCCATGGCCGGCTCTGTGGCCTCTGTGGGAACTTCAATGGCAATTGGAGCGACGACTTCGTCCTGCCCAGCGGCACCCCGGCCTCCAGCGTGGAGGCCTTTGGAGCTGCGTGGCGGGTACCTGGCTCCTCCCAGGGCTGCGGTGAGGGCTGCGGGCCCCAAGGCTGTCCTGTGTGCTTGGCTGAGGAGACAGCGCCATACGAGAGCATCCAGGCCTGCGGGCAGCTCCTAGACCCCCAGGGCCCCTTCGCGGGCTGCCACGCGGCGCTCAGCCCCTCCGAGTACTTCCGCCAGTGCGTGTATGACATGTGTGCCCACAAGGGCGACAGCGCCGTCCTCTGCCACGGCCTGGCAGCGTACACTGCGGCCTGCCAGGCAGCCGGTTTGGCTGTGAAACCCTGGAGGACAGACAGCTTCTGCCGTGAGTGTCCTCAGGGCCCTTGGGGTCTCCAGACCCGACTAGGGAGCATCTTCCTTCCCTGCTCCTTTTGTCTGCATCCCTCCTGAGTGACATCCTTCTCCCCACCTTCTCCCGGGCCTGTGATCCCCTCAAATCTCCAAGACAGGTCTTGTCTCCTCCAGTCTCCCCAGGGTGAGACTTAGGCTCCAAACCGTCATCCATTTCCACGGCCTTAGATCTCTTCTCAGTACTGACCCAAACCTGACCTCTCTCCTGACTGCCAGCCTCAGGGGTCCAGTGGCCTCCTGGGCACCTTCCCCTGGGTGTCCTTATGGTCCGTCACCCCTGCTGTGTTCTTGACTGATCGCAGCACTTCACCCCAAACCTGATCCTCCTAGTCCTCCTCCCTGGTCCCCAACTTGGGACAGCCACACCATCCTCCAGGTGCTCAGCCAGAGCAGAGGCTCAGCCTGTTTCTCCCCCATCCCAGCCTTGACCCCTCTGCCTGTGCCTCCCCCGATCAGCCCCTGACCCCTCTGGGCTGTCACTACCTGTCCTGCTGGATGGGAGCTCTGAGAGAGCAGTGCTTGGGGTCTGTCCTCATCGTTGTGTCCCCAGTCCTGCCCCAGCCAGGGCCGAGTGAGCAGTGGGCCCCACTGATGATCCACTGCTCGGCCTCCTCTCTCCGCAGCCCTCCAGTGCCCTGCCCACAGCCACTACTCCAGCTGCACCCGCTCCTGCCAGGGCTCCTGCGCGGCCCTCTCTGGCCTCACGGGCTGCACCACCCGCTGCTTTGAGGGCTGCGAGTGTGATGACGGCTTCCTGCTCTCCCAGGGTGCTTGCATCCCCACCCAGGACTGTGGCTGCGCTCATGACGGCCGATACTTGCCGGTGAGCGGGGCTCACCGTGGGCAGGGCGGGTGGAGGGGCCCCGGGAGACGCAGAGCTTCAATGCCGACCTCAGGCCTAGGAGTGGAGGAGCTGCCACCATCTACTAGCAAAGTGACCCGATGCTGGTAGCCTCCCGGTATTTGTTTCCTTGGGGCTGCCGTAACAGATGACTACAAATTTGGTGGCTTAAAACAGCGGAAATCTATTCTCTCACAATTCTGGAGGCCAGAAGTCCCAGTTAGTATCCCTGGGCTGAGATCGAGGTGTTGGCTGGGCCATGCTCCCCCCGGAGGCTCTAGGGGAGAATCCGTTCCTCACTCATTCTGGTTTCTGCCAGCATTCATTGACTTGTGGCCACATCACCCCAATCTCTGCCTCTGTGGTCACCTGGTCTCCTCCTCTTCACTGTGCTGGAAAATCCCCCTCTGCCTCCCCCTTATTAGGAAACATGCAATTGCGTTTAAGGACCTCCTGGTTACTCCAAGATCATCTCCCTATCTCAAAATCCTTACATCAGCAAAGACCCTTTTTCCATATCAGGTAACATTTACAGGTTCCAAGGATTAGGACGTGCATCTTTGTTTTTTTTTTTTTTTGAGGGGAGGCATGATTCTGGCTACCACAGTCCTCTCCCAGAGCCTCAGTTCCCTCATCTGCAAAATGGGGTTACATCTTCACCCCTGGACCTTAGGCATCTGAGGATCGGGTGAGACTGTGCACAGAAGGCACCCAATGAGTTACAGGGCCTTGCCCTCCATGTTAAAATAGCACCGTAGTTAGCAGAGCTAGTAATTGTGTAATCTAATAATGTTTATTGAAAGTTTAGTTAAATAATGATTCATAGTTGATTTAGTTTTGTAATGATATTTTTTGAACTCTTACTATGTCCCAAGTTTGTTGCAAGTTTTAGTTCATTTAACAATCACAACAATCCTATGAGACAAAATAAATATCGTTATCTTCTCCATTTTACAGATGAAGAAATTGTGCCATAGAGAAGTCAGCCCAAGGGTACCCATTAGCACGTGGTGAGGCTGGGTTTCACCCCCAGCAGCCTGATTCTGCCTTCTTAACTACTAAAACATATTTATTGGATAAAGGAAAGGTGGCTTACACGTGCCCCCTCATTCACCCCAGTTTTACAGGTGGCAGAGGGCTGGCTAGAGGGTCAGGAAATCCAGGACTTGTGGGGAAGGAGGCTCTGTCCCTTCGTTCTCACCGCTATAGGGGACACTGTCTCCAATTCCCTGGGCGGGGTTAGTCCCTCATTTGGACCCCGCAGCCCCCCATGCCTCTCCCACCTGGCCCTGACCTGCTACCCGTGCTGGATATTTTCTTGAAATTGTGACTCTGGCCTTCAGGGGAGAGGTCTGGGCTGGGGACACACACAGGTGAGCTCTCAGTATAGACATGGAATTTATTTTGTTAAGCACAGTTATTCATTTCTTTTAAAGTTTTCAAAGTTTTTATTTAGAAAGAAGTTCAAACTTAAGAAAAATTGCAAGAATAGTACTCCTGTATAACCTTCAATCAGGTTCTGTAGTTGTTCATTTTATGCCATGTTTGCTTTATCAGTCTCTCTCTCCCTCTCTCTCTCTCTATATATATACACACACACGCACACACACACTTTTTCTTTTAACAATCTGAGTATGTTGCAGACATGATACTTCAGCGTGGGTTTTCTAAAGATAAATTAATTATGTGACCATAGGACAGTGATCAAAATCAGGAAATTAACATTGATTCAACACTATTGTCTCATCTACACATTTTGTTCAGATTTCACCAATTGTCCCAACAATGTCCTCTCTGACGATTCTCCCCCTGGGCCCAGGGCCCGGACCACAATCACACACAGCTTTTAGTTTTCACAAGATTGGATGGAGATTGGATATAGAAGAAAGGTCTGAAGACAAGCCCTGGGCAAGGTAGTTTTAAGGATTTGAGAGACAGAGAGGAACTTGAAAACGAGATGGAGAAGGAGTTAGTTGCTGGACATGAAGAAGAAAAACGGGAGAAAGTCAATCCCTGGCATTGGGATCTAGGTTTTGTGGGTGCCAGGGCTCTGGGGCATCTCCACTGCCTCTCCTCCTTGTATCATTTAGCTTTTGCTGGCTCTTAAACCACCCCAAAATTTAGTGGCTTAAAACAGCCACCATCACAATTCTGTGACTCTGCGGTCTGGATTGATCTCAGCTGGGGGGACTTTCTGCTCTCTTCTGGACTTAATCATATATCTGTGGTTACCCAGTAGGTCAGGTAAAAGCTGGTGGGTCTAGGGTGGCCTTAGCTGAGATAGCTGTCTCTGTTCCATGAGGTGTTTCATCCTCCAGCAGGCCAGCCCTGGCTTTTTCTTATAGTGATTGATGGAGTTCCAGAAAAGAGAGTGAAGTTGCAAGGTTTCTTGAGGTCTAGACTTGAAACTGATACAGCATTACTTCTGCAGCATTCTGTTGGCAACGCATAGTCACAAGGCCAGCCCAGACCCATTGGGGGAGGAAATGAAGTTCCACTTCCTGATAGGAGTTGCTGCAGAATCACTCTGCACGGATATAGGGTGGTTGAAGGATAGTGGCCCTTTTTGCCATCCACCACACCACGGTAACCTGGTCCCTTTCTGTGCACAGGTGAACTCCTCCCTGCTGACCTCTGACTGCAGCCAGCGCTGCAGCTGTTCCTCAAGGACTGGTCTGACATGCCAGACAGCCGGCTGCCTGCCAGGCCAGATATGTGGGATCCAAGCTGGGGCCCGGGAATGCTCGGTCCCCCACGGTCTCTGTTTCCTCCATGTGGGAGCCAACCTTACCACCTTTGATGGGGCCCGTAGTGCCATCAGTTCCCCTGGCATCTATGAGCTCTCTTCTCGCTGCCCGGGACAACGGGAGACCATTCCCTGGTACCGCGTGGTCGCTGACGTCCGGCCCTGCAATGGCAAGGCTGAAGCCGTGAGCCAGGCTCATATCTTCTTCCAGAACGGGCTGGTCACTGTGAGCCCGAGCAAGGGCGTGTGGGTAAGCCTGGGCATGTGTCTCCCCTGGGTTTTCGTTTTTTCTATTGCAGTGTCCCTCCAGCCCTGCCTGCTCAGCTGCCTGTCTGTCTTACTGTCTGTTTTCTTTAACTAGTTCTGCAGTCTGGACTTTGGATTTGTCTCAGTCTTTCAAACTTAGTCCCTCTGTGCCGGCTGAGTTCTTGAGGAAGGAAAACACACTCAAGTAACTTAAATTTTGATATTAGTAGTAATCAAGACTCCATTGGTTGGAAGTAACAGAAAACCAAATTCTAATTGCCTTAAGCAAAAGGGACTACATTGGCTCTCAAAACTAGAAAGTCCTAGGATAGAGCCTCAGGAGCGGCTGGTTCCATGTGCCCTGGCAGAATTATCAGGAACGTGTCTATTTCTTTGATTTGCTGTTCACCAAATCAGTTTCATTTTCAGGCAGGCTCTTTCCTCACACAAGCAAAGATGACCTCTACCAAGAAACTGTTCTCTACGTAACAGACAGATGTTCTAGAAATGTGAATCAGATCAGATCATTCTGCTGCTTAAAACCCTACAGAGGATTTCCAAAACAGCATTCCAAGCCCAAGCCACCACCCTTCATGGTCCACAAGGCCTTAAGTGGTCTGGTTCTTGCTGGGCCCACCAACCTCATTTCTGATTAGCTGTGCTCCAGCCACACTGGCCTTTTTGCTCTTTGTACAGCACATCAAGCTCGTTGCCACCTCAGGGCCTTTGCATTTGCTATTCCCACCGCTGCAGTGCTCTTCTCCCACATTTTCCAAAAGTCCTTCAGGTTTCAGTTCCAGGATTGCTCCTATAGAAAGGCATTTCCTGACTATTCTACCTAAAGAAGCCCTCCGTCTCCATCCCAGTCTTGATCCTGTCACCCTCTTTTATTTCCTTCAAGACACTTATCACTAACTGAAGTTGTTAATTGTTTGTTTACTTTTTTTGCCCTTCTCCATCATTAGAATATAAGCTTCAGGTGGGCAGGTAGCCTGCCGTCTTGGTTACCCTTTTGTCCCCAGTTCCCAGATCAGGGCCTGGCACCTAGAGGAAAAATTTGGTTTTGTGAAAGAATTTCACCCTTTTCTGTCTGTACCAGTCCTGATGCTGGGTAGCAAAGATGACTTGAGAAGAGTGCAGCCTGGTGGGACTTTCCGTCTACCTCTCCATCTGTCTTTCACTCCCTGTGTCCATCCTCTCTCTTTCCCTCCCTCGTTCCATCCTTCTATCCTCTTTCCTTCCTTCCTTCTTTTCCTTCTCCTTACCCACCCACCCATCCATCCATCCATCCATCTATCCATCCATCATCCATCTTTTCAGCTGTCTTCCTATCTATCCACCTGTTTCTCCAGTCATGTTAGAGGAAGAGTCCGAGCATTTAGGAAAAAAACGAAACAAAACAAAACTTTTTTTTTCAAAGAAGGTTCACTAAAGACTCTAACTTTAGAAGGATTAACTCATCAATTGAAAAAGACATTTATTTAATAGAAAAAACTCAAATGGTTACCAAAGTTACTGAGTGCACAGCCTATGATAAAGTAATTTTCACACATGAATTTTATATCTTCTAAGGTTGTTACTTAACTTTAGACATCAGCATTGTAAAAATAAGGGCTAGAGTTGCTTTTGTTAGGGAATCAGTAACTTACGGGACATGCTCAAAGGTTCTTTTATTTAAAGAACTAGAACTGGACACGGTGACTCTGGGGTTTGTCTCTTTCAGTCTGGTACAAAGTGCTTTTCCCCTGACCTTGGGATGTTGTGTGCATGTCTGTCCATCCATCAGTCCATCTCTCCATCGCTCTATCCATCCATCCAAATCTCCAGCTATCTTCTCATGTATCTATCTTTCCAATAAGTGCCTCCATTCATCTCTTTCAGCACCTGCCTCTCTGCTTTTGCTCCTTGAACTTACCTTTCTTAGGGTATCCATCCTAGGAACACTCCAGCTTTTCTGTGGCTCTGACCTCACCTCTGTATTTGTCCTCCCCTCCCCACCTCTGCACTAGGTGAATGGTCTCCAAACAGATCTCCCAGCTGAGGTGTTAGAATCTGTATTTGTAAGTTGGACACCTGATGGCTCTGTGCTAGTCCAGCAGAAGGCTGGGGTCGAGGTATGGCTTGGGACCAATGGGCAGCTGGCAGTGATGGTCAGCAAAGAACACGCTACGATGCTGTGTGGGGCCTGCGGAAACTTTGACGGGGACCAGACCAACGATGGGCCTGACTCCCAGGGGAAGGTGACGATGGAGAGCTGGAAAGCACAGGACTTCTCCCCATGGTGAGGGATGCAGTATGGAAGCTAGGCTTCTTGGGAGAGGCACCTGGGTACTCATGGGAAAGGGGCATTCAGGATGGGCACTCTGCAAGAGGAGGTGCTAAGTGTTTGTCTCTTGCAGTCATGGCTGATCAGCAATCCACCAGGAATGAGGACAGCAGGACCTGATTCCCTGGAGGTTGCAGTGGTTGAAGGATACACCCCAGCTCCACTCCTTTACTGAGCAACTGAAGATGAACATGAGAGCACTGAATAAATATCTTAAGCTAAGCTGCACCCAGATGTGTCTTCACTCATGCCTTCTTAGCTGGCTCCCTGACTTTCTCTCTGCACAGCAGGCCATCAGGTGCCTGGAGAATCTGGCACATGGTGATATTTATTGGGGGGTGAGAGGATGGTTGGTTAGATGGATAAATGGAGAGAGATGGATGGAGAGATGTGTGACTGGTGAGATGGAAGGAGAGATGAATGGGTGGATTGGGAGGAGAGTGAGTAGAGAAAGGAAGATGGTGTGATCAGGGGGAAATAGATGATTAGAAGAATAGATGGATGGGAAGATGAATGATTGGATGGAGAGATGGAGTCAAAAATGGAAATGTAGACCAGTAATGTGGTAGACTGAATTATGTAATCCAGAAAAACATGTTCTTAAACTTAATCCATTCCTATGGGTGGAGAACCCATTGTAAATAGGACCTTTTGAAGATGTTATTTTTAGTTAAGGTGTGGCCAGCTGAATCAGGATGGGTGGTCTTAATCCTATTACTGGCGGCCTTATGGAAAAGGTCACAGAGATAAAGCCACCAGGGAGGAGTAGAAGCTTATAGTCAACAGATCCAGAAGAGAAAGGAGAAGATACCACCATATGCATTGCCATGCGACAGAAAAACCAAAGATCCATTGCTCTCCAGCCCCAGAACACCACATTCTTCAGGGAGAAAGCATCGCCTGGCAGATGCATAGATTTCGGATTCTCCTAGCTCAAAATCATGAGCCAATAAATTCCTGTTGTTTAAACAACCCATTGTATGGCATTGTTTTAGTGGCTAGGAAACTAAGAAAAATTGATTCAAGTTTTATCATTTATAACTCGAGTACATTATTGAATTTCTCTGTGGCTCAGTTTCTTCATCTTTAAAATAGACTTAATGATAGTACCTACCTTATAGAGTTGGAGTGAGGATTTCATGTGTTCACCCATTTAAAAGCTTTAGAACATTGCATATAATTAGTTATTTTCACAAATGGATGATATATTTGCCAATTTAAAAATTAGAAACTTTTGTATGGCCACAGACACCATAAACAATTTTCACACTTATACTTACTTACGCTGATGACTCCCTAGATTTCTCTCTCCAATTAAGACTTCTCCTAGGGTTCCAGAATTCTATAATTTGCATACTTGATATCTCCACTTACATGTTTCCCAGGCATCTCAAAATCAACAACTCCAAAGTTGAACTCTTGGTTCCCTTCCAAATCTGATCCCCAGGCTTCCCATCATGGCCTTCCTCACACCAGTAAACAGCACTATCACCCATTAAACCTATCAGCTGGAAAATGGGGAACTGTTCTTGATTCCTCCATCCCTCTTCCCCTCCACTCAGTTCACCAACAAATCATGTTGAATTTTATAAAAATATACCCCAAATCTGCCTTTTTTTTCTTATGCTCACCATCACCACCTGGAGTGAGTTACCATCCCTCATAACTATGACAGGACAGCTTACTATCTGCTCTTTCCTTCCTGTAATCTATTCTTACTACTAGAAGAATCTTCTAAAACTATAAATTGGATCATTGGTTATAAATTTCTCTTTTAATAAAATAAAATTCTGTCACCTTGTCCTTCAAGGTTCCTGCCAACCTCTCTAAAATCATCTATCACTGACCTCCTTGCCAATTATGATTTGGGAATCTGATCTTTCCGTTTACTGAACATGTGAAATGTTCCCACTTCAGCCCTTTACAATATGCTTTTCCTTCCACTTACATTGCTGGTTTCTTCCCATCCATCCTTCAAATGTCAGCTTAAATCTTACTTTCTTAGAAAGGTCCACCACGACCATCCCACCTAAAGTAAGTCCCCTTCTGTTATCCTCTGTCCTTCCTAGCATTTATTGCCCTTCACAATTGCTTTATTTGAATTTCTGTCCAATTAGAAGTAACTTCAAGGGAGGAGACTGTATCTGCCTCATTCAGCACTTCATTCCCAGCACCTTGCACAGTAAATATTTGTTGAATGAATAGAAGACCAACAAACTTAGATGAAAGATTTGTAACATATCTGTTTTGGTTTGCTAATGCTGCCAGAATGCAAAACACCATAAAGGGATTGGCTTTTATAAAAGGGGGTTTATTTGGTTACACATTTACAGTCTTAAGGCCATAAAGTGTCCAAGGTAATGCACCAACAATCAGGTACCTTCACTGGAGGATGGCCAATGGTGTCCGGAAAACCTCTGTTAGCTGGGAAGGCCTGTGGCTGGCGTCTGCTCCAAGTTCTGGTTTCAAAATGGCTTTCTCCCAGGACGTTCCTCTCTAGGCTTCAGCTTCTCTCCAAAATGTCACTCTTAGTTGCTCTTGAGGGTGTCTGTCCTCTCTTAGCTTCTCCAGAGCAAAAGTCTGCTTTCAACAGCCGTCTCCAAAATGTCTTTGTAAGCTGAAGCTCCTCTCGCAGTTCCAGTGCATTCTTCAAAGTGTCCCTCTTGGCTGTACCAGCTTCCTCCTTCTGTCTGATCTTATACAGTGCTCCAGTAATTTAATGGGTGGGGCAATACCTCCATGGAAATTATCCAACCAAAGGTCTCGTCCACAGTTGAGGGAATCACATCTCCACAGAAACACCCAAAGGATTCCAAAATCTAATCAACGCTAATATGTCTGCCCACACAAGACTGCATCAAAGATAATGGCATTTTGGGGGACATAATACATCAAATTGGCACAATACTTAACAAAACCTAACATATCTAACAAAAGATTAATATCCACAATATACAAAGACCTCCATCAACTCAAGAAGAAGAACTCAGAAAACAAAAAATGGGCTGAGGATATAAATAGGCAATTGAGAAAAGAAGAAATCTAAATATGTTGATATGTCAGGTTCTCCAAAGACAGCATTTCCGAACTTCATAACAACCCAATGAAATGGATATAGACATAAAGAAATAGGTTAAATAACATATTCAAGGGCAAATAGTTTTCAAATGATGGAGCCAAGATTTGAATCCAGGTGTGTCTGGCGCTAGAGCTTGGACTCTCCACTGAAGCTTGCTGTTGAATCTCACCTAGGCTCAATTTTTTTCAAGAAAAAAAATAAAGAATTCCTTAAAAACTAAGAAGAAAAAGCAACAATCCAGGAGAAAAATAGGCAAAATATCTTAATAACTCATAGGAAAAGAAATACAAATGGTCCTAAACATAAGGAATGCTCAATCCTGCCCATCCTAGGAGAGATGCAAATTAAACTATCCCAACATCCTACTTCTCACCTCCCAGATTGGCAAAACACACAAAAATTGACAACATAATTTGCTGACAAATTTGTAAGGAAAGGAACACTGTCACACATTATTGGTGGGGCTGTGTTATATAAAAGGGTCAAAGATGGTCACTGGGTATCAGCCTCTTGTAGTTCCTGTGTTGTTTACTTTTTCAAAACAGGCTTGGACCATTATCTAAAACCCACTGGTGATAAACTCAAATTTTTAGTTGCTTTAGATACAGCCCAAATAAGTATATATTTTAACCATTTATAACCTTCCTACTTTGCATATTTATATTTGCATATCTATTAAAAGTTTAGATAAAAAAATGGTTACTTATAAAGGGAAGGAGGGGGCTAGGGATAGAAGAAAGACTTATGTGAATACACCTTGTTATGTAAACTATGCACATATTTCATATAATAAAAATAAAAATTAAAAACCTAAAAATTAATAGCAAAGTAAACTAATAAACTGAATTATATATCAAGTTGGTGGCATATCTACACTGAGAATATAATTGTTTCAAATGATTTAAAATACAGTACTTTTTTTATATTCTCTATATTTTAAGGACAAAGAGAGCAGCAAATAACTCCTGAACAGCATTGAAGAGTCTTATTTTAGAACATAATTGCTATTGTAATTTTGAAACCATAGTAGGTATATTTTAAGATAAAGCAAATAAGTAGTTATATTAATGTCATTAAAGCATTAAGATTTTCAGCATAAAAGAAAACACACATATATAAAAATTTTAAAATGTTAAGTGAAAACCACACAATCTTAAATTTGAATTGGTAATACTATGAACACATGATTCTCTTTCTAATATATATTAGCTAGCTCCACTTAAAAGGCACAGTAGAGAACCTATGATGGCGGCTAGGTGAGACAAAGCAAGGAGACACCTCCGTGAAAAACAATGAATAAAAACCAGAAAGTGACCCAGAACGTCACCTCCAAAGTAGCACCAGCCGGACAAGGACTGCTAAAACCACAGGGAACGTCCATCTGGCGAAACTAGAAGTCTGCATTCTGAAACGAGTGAGTGAGTCCGATTAG
>PVKY010001520.1:0-31316 GCA_004027775.1 Bradypus variegatus | reverse complement strand
AAAAAAAAAAAAAAAAAAAAATCAAAGATTATTAGGATATTGTTACAAGTTGAAAGCTCCTATGTACCACTCTACATGGGGGGTCAGATTTGCAAATGCCAGCATTTGAATGGCATTTTATTGGTACTGGAGAGCAGTGGGTGATGTGTAAGTTTGTGTCTAGTTTGGTAGGTTGTGGTGTTGAGGGCATATGACGACGGGGAAAGACTTTTAGGAAGGACTCTAGGCAGGTTTCAGAAGCCCTGGGCAGGTGTCCAAAACTAAGTGGTAAGTTCCTGGGCTGGTGGGTAGCCAAGGAAAGGGAAAGTGGTACGTTTTTTTGTTGTTGTTTTTTAAGAGTTACAAATTCTCAGAATGTTAACACATCTATAGTAATCATATTTTGAACTTTTAAAAGATGTCTTAGCTTAACAGTACAATTTGGGGTGGTTAATTGTATGTTAACCTGGGAAATTGTATATTAATCCAAGGAAACTTGTTTTTCTTAACAGCTATCTGTAGCCTAAGGAATAGTACTCATGTTGTGCTTTAATAAAATTCTTACCTAAGGATGAACTTCTTTAATGAATCATTTTAAATAGAATTTCAAATATTAAAAATGTTTTGCCAGTGGCAAAACTGTAAGTGTAATTTGCATAGAGTGAATTAGGTAGGCGCTTAATGATTATATTCGAACTTACATCCCAGATTTTTAACAATCAATCAACGTTTCATTTTAATTTTTCCTAGCAGATTTGACTACTTGTCATTCAGAAAGAGTGCCAGTGTTGCTTAGGAAGCTTCCACTGGCTCCTAGCAAAACCCTCTGCTGGATTTGTAATGCTGGGAGTCACAAAACTGTCTTACAGATCTCGCCAAAGCAGTTTCTACCGTTATCAGGAATGCTTTTATCTTGTTTCTTGCTGGAGTGTGTTTTAAAGATTATTTTTAAGAGTTATATATTGGTCTAGAAAAATAAACTTTTTATTTCTGTTTGCTACAACTTAGGTTCAAAAAAATGGCGAAAAGAATTGCTGAAAAGGAATTGACAGATAGGAATTGGGATCAAGAAGATGAAGCAGAAGAGGTAAAAAGTAGTTTCCCAAAGAATGAGTTTCTGCTGCTGCTAACTTTGAATTCATTTTGAAGTTCCTGGTGAATTTTTGTATAACATTAACATTAAAAGAGCTTTCAAAAAGTGATTCCTAATCACTTTTGTGATCATGTAAACCATGGGCTATGGTTAACAGTATATTTATAATATGATTCCATCATCTGTAACAAAAAAGTACCACAGTAATGTAAAATGTTAATAATAGGGAGAGCTGAGTGGGGTGGGGGGGGGCGGTATATGGGAACTGGGTACTTCCTGTACGATTTTTCTGTGAACCTCCAAATGCTGTTTTAAAAAAAAGACCTTTTAAGTATGTCCTCAATGGGAGATAATGGAGTAATGTGTTCCTTATGACCTGTACTTAATGTACAAATTTACTAGTTACATTTGCAGGTGCTTTTCACCTATTTCTTAAATGTTCTGTTCCTACGTAGAAAAAGGGCCTTCCTCCTGAATTTCATATACCTGTAGCATTCTAAATACATAGTTTTGAGTAAGTCATTTTAGTCATGACTAAAGTGTGACTTAGGTGATCTAATCATGAACTTGGCACTCAGACTTGAAAGGCATTGTAACACTACCATCTCAGTTCGCCATACCCGTACTGTTAGAGTTCAGGAAATTGAGGTTGACTTCCTTATTCTAATACTTGTTGGAGGCTTGCTTTATTTCATGTTCTTGTAGGGAGCTGAGATTCCCCAACAATTAAGTTAATAGGAATAGACTTTGGATATTGTACCTCCTTGGGTTGGCCTCGTTTCTTTCCCAACAAAATAAAAATGCCCTTCCATGGGGGAATCTTATATTTTTTTCTCCTCTGAAGAACAAAGCATGCCTGCATTTCTAGTGCCTTATCAGCAATTTGATACTCCTAGGCCAGTCACTAAGGAAATTTGTAACCAAGTTAGCCTCTCAATGTAACCGAGATTTAAGAATTAACAATTATAATTATTGAATCATTATATAGGTGCTTTTCTTACTTTCTTAAATACTGTATAATGACCAAAGAGAAATGCCTGAGGTTGCTGAACTGTGGCCCAGCTGCCTTGATCTTTGATGATTGTATAACTATATATAGCCTTTATCTTGTGATTATAAAAACCTTGTGACTGGTCCCATATTTGTACCCCCTAATCCTGTTTTTAACTTGGGAGTCTTATGGTCACAAAAGAGAGCCCCTAATGTTTATTAATCAAGAAACTCGAGTCAGCCCGGAACTAACCCATCCCAGTTCCTAAACTATCTTACTATATAGTGCTGGATCTAACCAAAATTGGCCTGCCTAACATGCACAATAGCTTAAACTTTAACCTTACATATGTTCTTTGGCTAAGCATGCAATCAGTCTGCACATATGCAATAATTAGGTCATCTCTGACTTCATCATCTCAAGCCATTGCACTCATCCTAAAATCTGCCTATCTGTAGTTACAGTTACCTGCAGTTTAGGGAGACAGGTTTTTAGGCCAATAGGCTATCTGATCTGCTTCGTGCTTAACAATAAAGTCTTTCTCTCTTGAAACCCCAGGGTCTCAGGAATTGGTCATTGGAGCACATTGGGTAGAGAACCTCCTCTGCTTTTGATCAGTATCATCAAGTTATTAGATTAGTGCTAATTAAATAAAATTTAAAAGAACCTGTAAGACTGTTTCCAAGCTTATTCTTAGGCTCCTGTCTTCCTGCTTTCTGGATCTGCTTTGTAGTGCTAGTATTTTTTCTTTTACAAGTATGTGTGTTAATGTGTTGATAGGGCTTTTTAACATTTTAAACTGGTGTGGTGCTTTTTTACCAAGTCTTTGGCTTTTTTTTTTTTTCTTTTGCCTCCTTGGTCTCAGGCACAGTTGCATTCAGGGTTATATTTGATTTGCTTTAATTTGACTTGACATTAAAATATTTCAGGAATGAATTAGCTCACATTGGGTGGGTGCTAGTGAAGTAAATCTGGAAGGGCATTAGCTTTAATGGGCAAGTACAGCCAAACGACTCCCCATCTATAAGAACAGGGAGCCTTTCTTAAATTTAACATGATCTGAAGAAACTAGATGATAATTTTTTACATGAAATATTGGATGCCAGCCTACAGGATGAAGGAAGGGTTGAAGTGATAGAGCCGAAGGTCATCAGCAGGTTTCTGGCTGTGGATATAATACAGCGTGCAGAGGAAGAGCAGTAGTTTTCCAGTGGGGTCACTCAGAGCCCTGGGTGTCTCCATGGCCTTTTGGACAGTGAACAAGTGTGCAGAGCATTTCTTAAAAATATTATGTATATGAGTCTAAAATTTATTTATAAAATTTGTTTTTCAAAACTATAGTAGTAAGGCAGTGAATTTGGGCATCTGGGCTTCAGAACTGTCTCCATTACCAGTTAATCATGACCTTTTAAGGTACCTTCCAGCTTTGGGATAATTGATCTTCTCTCTTAAAGAAAACTGAGTTTTTATTCTAAACTTTATTAATATCTTGGAATAAATCTGAAATTAATTTGCAGAATTGGTTATTAGTATTTTTTACCAAATATGTGAATAAATTAACCTTTACCATAATGTTATTGGTAGTAACAGCATTGAAAACCAGCAGATACTAGATAAGTTTGTTGCATCTTTAAATCTTTTTTGTTCAGCACTTTATTTCCTTTTTGGCCTAATCTCCCTGCTTTTTAATTTGTATACTGCTGTAGGTGGGAACATTCTCTGTGGCCAGTGAGGAAGTCATGAAGAATAGAGCCATAAAAAAGGCAAAGCGAAGAAACGTTGGATTTGAAGTGAGTGTTTGCTTACGGTTTTTGGTATTAAATCCTGATTTGATTTCCCAGTTATGGAGCATTCCTACCCTGGGGAGCAATCAGATCAACAAATGCTTTTTTGACATGTTTACTTCTTGTGAAAATCCTTGGTGTGGGCCATGGGAGACATTAAAAAGAAAGAATAAGTATGAGGTCTGTACTATAACGGAGGTTTATCTAGTTGAGGAAATAAGTTGTAGACAAACTCAAATTGAGTGACAATATGAAAAGGGAAAACAAGTATAACAATACAAAGGACAGGAGAAGTGGTGTCAGGATAAGAAAGGGAAATGGAAATCTGTTTCCAGGATCTTGTCCATTCTCTGGGATTGAGGTGTGTATTGGGTAGGCAGAGTCCTTTAAGAGAGAAAGAAGCATTTCATGTGTTGATTTTCTTTCCCCCACTTTGATGGTATAATGTATTAAAATGTTTTATCCCCATACTCAGAAAGATAAAAAGTTTAAACTCTTTCTGCTGCAGAGAGCAGCTTTTGAATTTTGTAGGTAATGCCAAACATTTCCAGAGCATTTTAGGGTAAAGAAAGATAAAGGAATCTGGTTTAAGGACGCAGTGAGAAAACTGGAAATAAAGTTGCCTCTGGATTCTTCAACAAGCAGACAATCTAGATTTAAAATCGAATCAACTCAGATCGAATTTCTGTAGAGTGAAACAGGTTGAAAACCATAGAAGTTGTTTCTAGGAAATTACAAGTAAATGGGTAAAAATACAACTTTTAATCTAACTTTCTGTTTCTATAGTTTCCTTAGAAAAATGTATTTTGACTTAGTAAATGAAAAATCTTTCATTTGGGGTTTAGTTGTGTTGAGAATGTGTTTTTAAGATTAATTTTCTAAGGCGGTGTTGTAGGTACACAAATTTTTTCCATTACATGTTTTTTTACCTAGTTCTTAGATGTACATAATATATTTTAAGAAATATATTTCACTGTAGATGATGAATCTCCTTCCTGGCTATTTCAGGAATGCAGCTCTGAATTACGGAGCTGACACTGTAAATAAAACCCTTCTCCTTTCCTACTTCTGCTTAAGCCAGCAGTTTCTTACAGTGCCGGTTGCACCGGGTTATGAGGTGCTTTTTAGCTAAGATGTTACTGTTGCTTATTTGGTGATAGAAAGTATACTCATCTAATGTATGTTTTTTTTTTTTATATTTCAGTCTGATAGTGGAGGGGCCTTTAAAGGTTTTAAAGGTTTGGTTGTACCGTCTGGAGGAGGAGGGTTTCCCGGATTTGGTAATGGCGCTGGAGTGAAGCCTTTAGAAGGACTATCAAACGGAAATAGCATAACTAGTGCCCCTTCCTTTACCGCTACAAAGACAGCAGCAGAGACCAAGGCAGCCTTTGGTAAGTAATTTCCCCTCCCTGCAGCCACATCTTTCTAAATATAGTCTATGAAAAATAACTGTAAAGATATTTTTCTTGTACTTATCCTGGGTTCTGGGACTGCAAGCAAAAACTAGGGCAGTAATGTAATGGGTGGAAAAATCAGAGATATGTCCATTAACAGAATAAGTGGGTAGAACAGTCTTTTGAGCCAAAACAGACATAGATAGGTACTGTACCCAGTTCTGCCATTACCAGTTCTGTGACTCTGGTAAAGTACCTTAACCTCTGAGCCTCAGAATCCTCAACTATGAAAAGAGAAAGAACCACCCATAGTCAAAGAAAAGGAAGCCCTTAGAGTTCCTTAGACTTACAGGCTTCCCTGCCCATCCGTTCACACATGATACACATACCTGGGGCTTTCTCTGCAGCACTCCAGAATGGCTGCAGGGACCCGGTTCGCACGGGTCCTCTCAGTTTGGGTCTCCTCTGCACCGCGTGCTGATCAGTCGCCTGATCCCATTTTCAGGGAGTTAGCCGAGAACTCAGGATTATCAGAGTGGGATTGTGGCTTAAAAGATCCTGATGGATTGGCTTGTACTCAGCAAGTACTCAGCATTTACTGCTTAATTTTAAATAGGCAGAATGTTCAGTGTGATTAAAATCAGTGCCTTTTCTGTTAAGATTTAACTGCTTTATGTTCATCTCTACAACCTTTGAAATTAAGTTTTATGCTAACCTAATGGGCAACGTTCTGAAGGAAAAGATTATTTTACAATTGTGGAGGCTTAACACAAGCATATAATGTATGTTTTTCTTGTATAAAATTTGATTTGATTTTTGTGATAACCAGCTTTACTGATAACTAGTTTCTAATAGATACTGGTTGTACACATGCTTCTTTAACTGCCCCCCAAAAATTGAGATACCCTAAAATAAAATAAGAGGATAGTGTTTTAAAATTCTAGATGGTTTCATCAAGTTAATTTCTAAATAAATTCTTTAAACTTTAATTTCTTGTAGGTTCTGTTACTGCAAATGGCCCGACCTCCTTGGTGGAGAAAAAGATTTCAAATCCCAAAACTAATGGCGGCAGTCAACAGCCCTCCAGCTCTGCTTGTGCTTCGGGTAAAGCCTGCCCGGGAAATGCCTATCACAAGCAGTTAGCCGCACTGAACTGCTCCGTTCGTGATTGGATAGTGAAGCACGTGAACACAAACCCACTCTGTGATCTGACACCTATCTTTAAAGACTATGAGAAATATTTAGCAAATATTGAACAGCAACATGGGAACAGTGGCAGTAGCCTTTCTGAAAGTGAAACTAACAAAATGTTGGTTGAAACACAGTCTCCTTCCCTGTGTGGTTCAACAGAATTACAGCAAGAATCAGCCTTTTTGTTTCATGGCAACAAAACTGAGGAAACATCTGAAAAGAAGATGGAGGTTGCATCTGAAAAGAAAGTGGACCCGTCACTAGGAGCAACAAGTGCCTCATTTAATTTTGGCAAGAAAATTGATAGCTCTGTTTTGGGCTCGCTAAGCTCTGGCTCCCTGACTGGATTTTCATTTTCCCATGGAAACACCAGTTTAGTTGGCAAAGATGTTAGCCAGAATACACCAGTTTCGTCATTTTCCACTAAAACGGAGAACCAAGAAGAAGGTGACAGTAATGAATGCAAAGGTAAACAGAAAGTTTATACTTGTAAGTTTAATTTATTTCAGATTTGTGTAAGTTAGTGATTACTGAGAAAAATATAGACTTGCTATTTAAGTGGGCCTGGGGTTTTATGGTAAAGAATATAAAAAACTTCTGGCACAGTAACTTTGAACAGTTTCAGGCACATGGCTTTGCATTTTAAGGAAATTAAATGTGTTTTTTTGAAAATTGTGTTTTATTGAAAAAAGTTCATATTTGGGAGATAGGGCTAAAGTTGCTTGCAAAAATACTGCTTGACTGGAATTGGCCCCTTTAAGATAAGAAGGGAAGTTTTTTTTTTCCAATATAGCCCAACAAATTGAAACTTTTTCCAAGGCCCGGCTTGATTGCAGCCACATTTCCAGAAGGCAGCGATGGTATCCAAGTCATAGTGTGTCCGGATTCAGGTGGAAATCTGGACCTTGCTCAGGCAGTTGCCCCCTTCCGTTATACGTATCTCTAAAATGTTGAGCTATGTAATATACATATTCATCACAATATCGTTGTGAACAAATGATGTCTGTAAACGTACTTGTGAGCAGTAGCAAGGGCACCTCTGAGGAGGCATTAGCACTGATCACTGAGAAAGAAAGCTGCAGTGGAGCTAGGCCTGTGTTACTCGTCTGGCTTGCCCTGCCCCAAATAAGACCACTGTAGTCTTCGCTGGTTCTCCAGCACTGCGGGGACATGGAAGCTGTGGCGTGGAGAAGGGAGATTGAATTTGGATGCCCCTCATTCACTAGTGCTCATCTTGATGGTCTGGGCCCACCTATAGAACTTAACTCAGGGGTCCTGGGATCTTTAAACAGAATAAACCAAAAAAAAGTCCTGAGGAGACTGTAAGACACACCAGTTTGAGAACCATGACCTTATACAGTAACTTTTTAAAATTTAAATCTTGTGACTTCAATCATTTGAGCACCAGGATTGGTTTTCCTAGACAAAAGTGTTTTAATTTGCTGAGTTTTACACTACTGCCTTTTTCTGAAGAGCAGCCTTCCTGCTTGGACTAGCATGGCAGGGCACCTGTCTTGGGTGCTGCAGTTAACGAAGGCGCTCTTCAGACCCAGTCACGGTGGTAACTGTTACACGAGCCACAGTGCGGCAGTTCAAACAGACTCCAGTTCCTTAGGCTTGGCTTTGGAAAGGTTTCTCTGACAACTTGCTCTCTACAAACTTATTTTTCCCCCTTTTTGGTCACTGCTAATATTGCCTGTTATATGAGTATGGACCCAGGAACATTTGGGGATGAAGGTATTAAAGTCTCATCTGAGATTTAAACTTCCCATTGGGTAATCTGAACATAAATAACTGAGTGCTGACTGCTTATTTTTCTGTGATGTTTGTTGCCTATATACTGAATCATAAGCATGAACATTTTTTTATTCTAGCACTTACCTACAGATTGGAATTTATTTCAGAATTAAAACATATGTATCCATTAAAAATGATTAAAGTCTAGCATGGCCCATCCCCCTAAAAATTACGTGGCTCTTTCAAAGTTCTGTATTATTGACATTAAATTTTTAGGTTGCAGTGTAGGGTGGTAGATAACAAATCTCTATCCCTTTTTCAAACTCCTGATATGAATCTTACTGAGTTACTGTTATCTTTCTAAAAGGTGGAGGTGAAGAAGAGACTGATGAACCACCCAAAGTAGTAGTTACTGAAGTAAAAGAAGATGATGCTTTTTACTCCAAAAAGTAAGATTCCCAAGAATCCACTCAGCAAACAGGTTTCAGAGACGTGAAAAGATGCTTCTGGAGTGGAAGCTTTGAAAACAGCATCTTGCAGACTTTTTACTGGTGGTCGGGATGGCCAGGCCTCCTCTTTGAACTGCAACATGAAAGAATTTTTTATCTATTTAAAAACAAACCAATTCTAGAAATTTCATGCTGGGCAATATCTCCCTCTTTTCTGTTAGATTTCACTCCTTCCTGCTTTTAAAGAGACAAGCTTTGCTGTGATCTTGCTGCCCCATCTCATCTCCTCATACTTCTCTCCCTTTCTTTTCCTCCTCCTTTTTTTTCCCCTGTTCCTCCTACCCTAGAAAGAATATCACCTAGTCACTAATTTCAGGTTTCATTTTACTTCTGCTCTTGATTTGGAGGCATCTCTGATCCCTTCCTGTTGTAATTTTATTGGAGACCTGGTTAGCCTTTCTGGATTTTCTCACAGCTCAAAACTTGTGCCCAGTAACCATCCCTTCCATTAAGAATGTGTAAAAATCTTGGCTTCCCTCCAGTAATGAGAGCTCCTGTTTTATTTTTGTTTTTAAATGAGAGCTGCTTCTTGAAGAAAGCTGGAGGGGAAAAGTGAGTTCTCTCTCAACAAAATGAGATTAATTGGTACGAGTTCTCTCTCTCTCAACAAAATGAGATTAATTGGTACCATTTACATATATATTTACTGAGAAACATTTATGCCACTTGAGAAACTTCCCAAGATGTGTTTTTCTAATTGAAAAATTTCAGAGTACTGAATCAGCAGTTTTCCATACAACACAGATTAGCATATACTTGGATTAGCATATACCTTGTGTTATTTCATTTCTGAGATAGCTTGGTTTGGTTTGGTTTGGTTTGGTTTGGTTTGGTTAGGTTAACAACCTAAGAAAATGTGTGACATGGGAGACTAGGAAGGCATTTGGCTATTTAGTCATTCGTTAGGCCCTGCCTAAGAATGCTTTCCAAGCTTGTTTCAGTATCTTGGGAGATCAAGAATTGGAGTCCTGAGGAGACTTTCAAAAATAAGAAGTAGAAGGGGGGAAAGAGGGGAGGTGGAGTGGGAGTGGGGTGGCGCGCCAGCTGTTTATCCTGCGTTTGCCCCTGTCCTTCAAGGACCAGCTCAGTTCTCTTGAGCTCAGGGCTAAAGTAGCAGATTAGGGAAGTATGGGGTGTTTAGCTATAGTTTTGACTAACCACAGATCATTTCAGAAAGTTACTGAAAACTTTTGTAGAGCCCACTATTTAATATGAAAAAATGGGGACGGGTTCTAGACTATCTAACCAGATTTTCTTGCTCAGTTTGTGCCCATACTCAGTCTGGATCAATAAAAGATTTATCTTGAGGCTTCCTCTTGTCTCATTTAATTCAGGTTTTCCACACATGAGAGAATGGTGGTTGTCACGAAACTCTGGCTTGACCTGTCACTGAATGTCTGATGTTCTACTGGTTTTCTCCATAGGTGTAAACTATTCTACAAGAAAGACAGTGAATTTAAAGAGAAGGGTGTAGGTACTCTGCATTTAAAACCTACGGCCAATCAGAAGACACAGCTTTTAGTGCGGGCGGACACCAACTTAGGTGAGTAATTTTTTTCAGGTGCACAAAATCATCATAATCACATAGTTTATGAAAGTTCTTCACCTTGCTGATTTCAGTCATTGAGAGATTTTCAAGTACATTACTATGTTTTTTAGAATGGAATAGAGATAATTCAGGCCAGATTCATCCTGTATTTTCCAATTATTTATGGATTTAGTTTTCATTACTGGGATACTAGTGTCAGTACCAGGATAATAGTGCATAAGAAAATGTAGATGTGTTAATTAAAAGCTGTAATAACCAAAAAATAACCAAGATGTTTTTATTTTCCTTTGTGTTAGAATTGGGACTAAGAAGCTGTAGGTAAATTGGATGGTTTAATAAGCACACAAGTGTACGTTAATCATTTAAGGGAATCCTGAAGCATATAATCACTACTGACCCCCCTCTCAGCTTTACCTCTTAAACAGTCCCCTAAAAAGAGTAGTGCCAGGAAGAGAGCAGGTCAAAGGTGACATGCTCAGTATTACAGACTACACCGGCTGGGGTCACAGAAAGAAGCTTCTTTCCATGGATTGACTACTTCATGATAATACCACAGTAATGTCACTGTTACCCACTGAGCCCTGCTGGCGCATGTGACAGAGGGGCCTCCTCTTTGGACCGTTTGTTCTTCCTTTGTCTCATGTGACATGGTGAAGACTCCAGATTGTGTCCACTTGCTTTTCCTCACACGCAAGAGTGTGTGGTGTTCAGAAAGAGCTGAGCTCTTGGAGATAGGCTGTTGCCTCTGCTAGGGTTGTGGGCAAAGAGGGTGGGCAGAAGGCCCCCCAGTGGTGAGGCTGAGGTCCCCTGGGGCTCAGGTTCCTCTCCCAGGTGCACCAGGCTGGCATCTGTGTTGAGGATCCAGTGCCCATTTTAGTGACATCCCTGATGGCTCCCAGATTTCAGTCTATTCTGTATAGGTTGTTTCAGTATTTAGTGTTAAGCATGTTAAAGACCCCTTTACAGAGCTAGAGTTTATATAGTTTTGATGAATTTTTCTTTTGCTTAAATGCAGGCAACATATTGCTGAATGTTCTGGTTTCACCCAATATGCCATGTACCCGGACAGGGAAAAACAACATACTTATTGTCTGTGTCCCCAATCCACCAATCGATGAGAAGAATGCCACCACCCCAGTTACCATGTTAATCCGGGTGAAAACCAGCGAGGATGCTGACGAGTTGCACAAAATTTTACTGGAGAAAAAGGAAGTCTGAAAACATGAAGTCTTCTGAGGAGTCATTGCCAAGTTGCTGCTCCCCCCACCATCCCCTCCAACTTTAGTCAGTTTTTTCTTCTCTTCTACTTTGACATTCTAAGAACTTATAACTTAAGTTTTGTGAGGAAAATTAATATGGCCAATAAAACCTTTAAATGTTCAGTGTCAAGAAACTGTATCCTCCCTTCTTAAGAACTGTCTACTGTGAAAAATACATATGAGTGAAATTTTTTGGAAGATTTTTAATGTTCATCTGTTTATAAACTAACATAAGTGATTTCTTATTGGACTGAAATCAGGGTATCAATTAGCTTTCCCAAAGGCTTTCACGATGCATGGGTTTTAGGTCTGCCACCCACTGCCGAGGCCACAGACACGGTGTCACCTGCAGCCACCCCGAGCTGCGTGGCCCGGAAAGAACCCGGCATGTGGCCTTCTGTGTGCCTGCCTCGCGCGTGGGGCAGCACCTTCCCCAGACGGACCGTGCTGTCCCCCTGGACAGAGGTGTTTTTTCCTTGGTTTTATTTTAAAACTGAAATGTGAGTACTAAATGTTTACCTTCGGCAATAGTGATTATAATTAGCCTATTTGCAAACACTGTCCTTTGACCCTGAAAGCTATTGTACTTATTCATTTTAAAAGGAAATAAGTAACATTTAGAGGTCCAGATGGACTTCAGCAGTGCTTTTATTTTGTAGTTTTATTCGTGAGGTTCTG
Organism: Bradypus variegatus; assembly: GCA_004027775.1. Lineage (NCBI taxonomy): Eukaryota > Metazoa > Chordata > Mammalia > Pilosa > Bradypodidae > Bradypus > Bradypus variegatus. The sequence continues at coordinate 19,152 of PVKY010001520.1, read as the reverse complement.
TTACTTTCTGTCCCAGTGAAGGCATTTGGGATGGAGGGGAATAGCCCGGAACTGGTTTTAAAAGCACAATTTTGGCAGTTTATGGTTTGTAGATCAAGGAAAGTAAACCCTTAAACAAAAGATAGTTGAGTCAAAGTTAAACCATTCTAGGAAAGAAGATGTGATGCTCTTTGTCGTTTGTACCACGACATACCCTGTGGACTGAGAAGCTCACTAAGCGAAGCGTGTGGAGCTTTCGGAAACCACAACCCTGTGGCTTCACGAGGGAGCATGCAATAAGGGAATGGAAGCGAAAATTGTGTAAATTTTGCCCTTAACTTCAGCCAGCAATATATTCTACATTTGATATCTGAAATATCCAGTTACCTTTTTAAGAGTCAGATGTTTACCTTTTCAGTTTGGAGGAGAGCCACGGCCACGCACGAGGAGACCCTGCCACAGGGTCGGCCCGCTCTTCCCGTGGCCGGTGGGGACTCACTTGATCGTTCTTGGACGAGTCTGGGCACGTGAGTTAGATGCCAAATCTAATGTTTAATTTCCACTTTAATTCCTCACAAATCATTTAATACTGATACCAGGATCTTTTAAAATAAAGGCTCAGGGTTTGTGCCCAGGGCTCACATATATATTCTGGTCTTCAATATGTAGTGCATTCTAATGTAAAAATGAATAGTCAAGATAATCGTATATGGTACAGTTGCTTTAAAAAAACACTACAATCTTTAGTGCAGGGTAGGGGCAGTTTTATGATCAAATATGTTAACTGTTAAATGTGTGTCATGGTAATTGGGCCAACATTTATTACAAGATGCTTGTACTACTCAGTTTTCTGATTCCAGTGTGAGAATGACGCCCATGTGTGATTGGATAAAGGTGTGCTTGCAGTATTGTGCGATGCAGTCACAAACTTAGCGACATTATACGACCGAGAAAGGAAGTGGCAATAAATCTGCATTTTTTTTTCTAGAATTGAAAATGTCCATGAGTCTTTGCTGCAGATGATTTATGGTAGACAAGTGGTTAGTACTGTTCGAGGAACATTTGCCCTGCCCTGTTACATTAGGCTTATCCCACAGTTAAAAGGCCAATATGGAAATACCAAAGGATAACAGATCCCAGCAGGTTACATACAGCGTAACCGTACGTGCTCCCGTGGCCCCAACCGGAAAACTCACAGGCGTCGTAGGCACACGTGGGTGCCATGCGGTACTTTGCTAACCTCAGCACGTGTAGTGAGATGTTTGTTCACAAGAAAATGACCTGGAAATAGTTATGATTGGGTTATCTTTTAAGCACCCCCACTCCCCACCCTACCCCTGCCATACAGAAATAGTTTGTATCTTTTATTTTTAAACTAGTAGATAGGCGCGTGGCTCCCCCCACCCCCAACATTCCCAGCAAGTTATTGCTGCTAAGACTCACTGTTAATGTGAAAATTACAGGGAAAAATGTGATGTTTTCTTAAAATTGAGTCTTTTATGCTTTAGGGACCTGTTCTCCATTTACTTATGTACTCGTATAAAATAGAACCTATAAGTATGTGTGAGCTCTTTTGTAAAATCTAAAATACCTGTGTGTTACTTGGGGGAAGGGCACCCGTGGCACCTTGGAGGACCTACCTTTTTTCTTCACTTAATTTACTGTTAAATTCTGACCCATGAGTTTATTTTTTTTTTTAGAAATTAGGAATTAAGCTTTAAAATGCTAAATATAACGTGGACCAAAATTTTCATACATCTTTAGTGAGAATCTATATAAATTATTTACACCATATACATGGCCTAATGTGAGGTGTGTATTTTTTTTTTCTTTAATTCTAAATTGTTTTGCCTCTTAAATTCTGAATATCCCAGTGGCCTTTTGTTTAAAAAAAAAAAAAAAAACTGTGATGTGTCTATTTCATCCTTTTGAGCATTCCCAGTAAGCAAAAAATTGAGTTGAGCTGTCCTTACTAGAATTACAGAATGAAAACGTGTCTAGTTTTTAAACTTTAGATTGTGTTTTCCACAGAAGAACAAGTCTGACCATTTATGTACTGGTTTTAAGTGGCTTATTCTGTTTTACAATTGCAGTTGTAAATTGTTTTTTACATGCTACATGCCAAAAAAAACCCACATCTACCCTTTCTGGGATAGAGAAAAAGAAATGCTCTAATATTCTACCTTGACTATTAGAGTTCAAGACAAATTTCCACTGAGAAAGCCTTTTTGGTATAGTTTTAAGAGTGAACAAGTTGTGTTTAGTGTGTTTTTTGTTTGTCTTTTTTAATGTTTTGAGAATTTGTCATTGTAATATATCAGAAGAGTCAAAATACAAGCACGATTGATGCTTTTGAAAACTTTGCCACGTAAATGGTTTACTCCTAACCCCCTGGGTATTCTCCTTCTGGAAGTGGGAATTTAAGTGGACGTTCACTTGTCCTGCGGCACCAGGAGATGAAAACCCCGGTCTCTCCTTCAGGTCGGCGCTTCAGGCACAAGGCCCGTGCCCTGCACCCTCTTGGCCATCGTGTCACCATGGTAAGCACGAAGGCCCCTCCGTTTGCAGACACAATCCTAATGGAGATGTAAAACTTTTTAGCAATCAGATGGATAAAGAATTGTTTGCTTTTTATTAAACAGGAAGTAAAACTAAAATACTTGAATTGTTAAACAGTGTAATCTCAGTTTGTATGAGTTTTTGAATGCTCCCGTTGAGGAAATGTAATAATCCATGAAATGTGAATAAATGGAAAGTAAACAAAATCATAATGTTTGACACTTTTGTGTTCCTCTGTGGCACACTGGCACTAATGCAAGGCAGGCAGACAAGAAGGAAAGGAATCCAGCAGAAGCAGCACCAGAAACCTCCCCAAACGGTACCAGGAAAAGCCACTTGAAGGCAAGGGGGAGACTGGCTTACTGGACTGTGTACAGGCTGAGCCCACTTGCAAGCGAATTCTAGCCAAGGGTCACATACAGGTTAGGGTGGGAAGAGCAGCTACTTCACTGGCTGTTTGAAAGCTCCATGCTGGGTTGAGTCCTCACAGCAAACCTCAGAGCCCACGGGCTCCCTTCGTGGGTTTTCCAGAGAAACTAGAATGCGCTTAGGACGGATGGAAATGGAATTGGGATTTGTGTCTGGGTCCATCTCAGTCCAAAACCTGAGCTCTTCTAAGGACATTTTTAAGACTGAGGATGAAGGAAAATAGATAATTGAGTTTATATAATTTAAAATTTGGGATGATTTAGAAAATCCCTATGGTATTAATGGACTAAATTGTAAAACCGTTATGATAGTATTTTGGAGTCATGTTTGTATTTTTTAAAGCTTCCTAAATTATTCAGCACTTGGTTTATAAGAGGAGTCTCCTGAATGAGAAAATTTTGCAAAGACTAAGTTATCCTTCAAAGTATTTTTCTAGAAGTGTTAACATCTAGTGGAAACTACTTAAGTGACATGAAGAGGGTGCTATCTAAACAGGAGCATTATACCTAAACCACACCAGCCCTATTTGAGGTACCCAGTTGAGTGGTTAGGCTAAAACAGTGGTCCCAGAAGTGTGGTTCCAGAACCTGCAGCTTCAGCAACTCTTGGAACTTGTGAGAAATGCACACTCTTACCTTGGGTTAGGTGCTAAAGTCATCTGTCTCGTTTGCTTTGTTTTAACTGAGATATAATTCACATACCATAAAATTCACCTCTTTAAAGTGTATGATTCAGGGTTTTTAGTATATTCAGAGCTGTGCAGCCATCACCACTGTCTCATTCCAGAACATTCCCAGCACCAGCCGTCTGGCATTGAATGTGATTCTGATGCACGCTCAGGGCTGAGAGCCACTAGGCTCGGTCTAGGTCCCTTCTGATTTCAAGGGTAACCTATGGAATGTACCCTTTTGGCACATTTCGGCAGGTGGGGATGTGGGGTGGGGAGGAAGGCACGATAGTTAAAAGTTACCAAGAACTGTGCCAGCCTCCACACGTTACCTTGTTTCACTTCAACCTCACCATACCCAGGAAGGAAGGTGGGGCTTCCACTTTAAAGTTGAGAAAACCATGGCCCAGGGCTTAAGGGACCAGATGCTCTCGCCAGCAGACCACTGAGAATACGTGCCAGGCAAATGATTAAACTGGTTTCTGGAATTGGGTAACATCTTTTGAACAAACTTGTTGCTTCAAAATATAATCACTAAAGGTCGCTAAACACCATGGTTATTTCAAACTGAGCAACCTAATTGCTTTATTAAAGTCAAATTCCAACACAGAAGATTCCTTAATCCACACATGGGAAAGAAATAGCTTATAAAACCTGGTGATTTATGTAGAGCTAACTTGGAAGGTAATTCCGTGAAGCACTAAGGAAAAGAAAAGATGCCAAGATCCTTTCTTTTATCATCCCTGGAAACAAATGTTTTCCCTTACTCATTAAAATTTTCCAGCTGTTCTGTCATCCTAACAATTGAGCACAAACTACAGCACGTTCACACATTCAACATGTATGTGTACAATAAACTGTTACTCTACGGATCAGAGGACATTTCCCCCTCCTCTCAGGCTAACATTCCCAAAGGTTTTCCCATCCAGGCAATATTCTTTTCTAAGCCAGGGCATGACAGTAGTTCCTAAACGTTCATGTAGATTGGGATAAAAGAGGAACTGAAGCATATTAGGCTTCAGGAGTAGGCAACTTAATAGGAAACAAGTCATTGCCTTTAACTTGCAGGAGTGGGGATGCTGTCCCCAGCTGTCTATTAAGGACCTCTTCTCGGGTGCCTGAAAGGACAAGAAGGGGGCAGAGTTTGATCTGAACAGCAGAGAAGGCTTTTATTATTATTTTACCCAAACCCTGCCTCAATACCATTCCCATCTTGCAGACTGCCTTTGATGATACCGGTTCAGAACGTTCTACTAATTTAGAAATTTCTAGTGCAATGGCGATTTCCAAGGGGTGTTGTCTGAAGTGAAGTCCCTTACTGTATTTCTGAGCTTGCATGCTTCCTCTCCTACCCCTCTTTTCTCTTTCCCTTGTTTTCCATTCTACACCTTTCTACAGTAGCTTAGATCTTATACCCGTCACCATGCAATGTAAGCGTTCATTTGATCATGTCCATTGCTTGAAAGGTGACTTCTGAAGATATGATGAACTTGTAATAGCAGGCTTGGATAGTTAGCCGGAAATAAAGATCCGAACAGCATACTTAACTGCAGAGCTGCAAGGCAACAGAGAGATCACCCAGTCCAAAAACCTCATCTTCTAGAAGGTAAGGCAGCTTGTCAGGAGCCAGGTCAAACCTGAACTCAGGCTTCCTGACTTCTAAGCCAGTCATTTTTGCACTCCTGCGAGGGCTTTCTGAAAGCACCCCTAGAAAAGCTCAGGCAATTTTATAGTACAACTGTGAGCCTGTATGCTACCTTATGGGAGCTGAAGGCGGAACCTGAAGCACATCTCTTGTGACTTAAATTTGCAAATATGGCATCTTGGAGCAAGCTGAACACAGCTGAGGGTCACCAGCTCCCGGAGGCCCTCGCCCACTTCTCACAGGGCTAATGGCTGCGGAGCCTCTACCTCATGCCATTCCAAAAAAAAGAGTAACTGTGACAGCTCCAAAAAAAAGTCTAAGAAATCTTTGGGGCTACTTAATGCTCAATCATTGAGTTGTCACTTAGCTGTAATAGTCCTACAGAGTATTTAATATGAAAGGCCTAGTACAGAAAAAAATAACAAGGTACAGATTCATTAGAAGAAAATGAAAAATAAATTTTATATCTAACATGCAAATCAACTTTTCCAAAGAAACATGGAATCATACAGGAAAGCTAAAAGACAACCACAAATACTGCTTAGAAATGATTTCTACTAAATGTGGAGGATCGGTCAAGAAGCTGTTGATAGTGTTTACGGAAATAGCACTGACAGCACACCAGCATTTCGATGTATGCCATCATGGTGCTTGTGCTAAAATACACTCTGTAAAAAACACCAGTTTAGCCTCAAAGTTGTGAAAAATCTGAACAGGTTTTCTTCGTAGGTTTAATTATTTTTATACGTAGATTCAGCCTGAAAACCATAAAAGATAACTATTTACACCTAAACCACCCCAACCTTTTAGGAAGTTGGGGGCACCAAGGGTCCAAAGAAGGTAAGAAAGAGAATGCTTCAAGCTGCTCAGCAGAGCTGGAGCAGTTAGTTTTAATCTACTAAACTCAAGGACTTGAGCTGCAACAGTAAAAATGCCTGCTTGCTCGGGGCACAGAGAACTGTAAACACAAATGCCTTGGTCCCTGGATTGGCCACACCTGCTGCGGGACTCCGAACCCGGCCCCAGCCACGCGGCTTTCAAGGGAACTGGCTCGTGCATGGCGTTCCCCAGAGCTCCGCTTCTCCAGGGTCAGTTTCAGGTCAGTCAGGGAAAAGGGGGTGCGAGGCGCTGACAGCCCAGACCCATCACTGCACACACAAAACGTCATCTCCCTCTGGGTGGGCCTCCGCCTTCTGACCAGAGCGTCCTCTGCTGATCCCCCCAAAGGCTACCTCAGTTTAAACTGAAGGACACAGATGTCGCCGACACCTGCATTTTCCTACTTCTCAAGAGTTTCTGTCCTCATGGGGCAGTTGTTTTTCAAAGCCAAGTCTTCCTGCTTTCTGATAGAAAAGTGAGAGGAAGCCTCGGGAGGAAGATTAGAAGTTTTTGAAACTGGGTGTGAAACTAAATTCCAGCTAAACTGGAAACTGAAGCGAATATGCATCGGAGTGAAACGTATTAAGTTTTATTGAAAGGTTGGCAGGTAGATTTTTAATATGTAAGCCTTTAAGGAATTTGGGTCAATGATTTAAAACCACCATATTATGACACTGTCAAAATAAGTATTTTTCAAAAGTCAGCCATTATAGCATACCAACTGCATAAGAGACTTCCTTTTAGAATGTCTTTTAATTAAAAGAAAGGTTTTTACTTCATTTTTAAAAAGTCTTTTAAAAGTTTATTTGTGGTTAAACAGCATAACTAGATTGTGGTTTGATTCTAAGACTCAAAAAAAAAGAAATCACAGCAGGAACATGCCTTCACGTCCTCACTACCTGCTCTCTCCATGGAGACAAAAACCTGTTTGCTTTCTGATGATTTGGTCACGGTCCTTAAAAAGTTCAAATGTTAACATTATCCAACTCTTCAGAGAACCAGGCTATCTCCAAACTGACGGGGCTATAACATATTTTGCTTCTTTTTGTTCTTATTTGACAACCTGTTACTTATGTCTTAAACTCTCCTTTGGAAATAATGAACCTTAGTTGTCTTTATAGAAGTTCCATAAGAAAGCAGAACGTAAGACTCAGGGCGGCCTGAACTTGCAGGTGCTGAAAGAAAAGTTGCAAATGGAAACACGTAATAAAAGAATTGAGGGCCATGACCTTTCTTCAAAAGAAAAAAATACACAATTTTCTTATTAATGTCTTAAAAAGTGACATGTCAGTTTCCTCAAAGGAAAACTGTACTTTTAATTCCAATTCCACTTTAAGAAATGTCTGCATGCTCTGGTCAGCCTGACATTATAAGAGATAGCCATATTCCCAGGAAAATTAGAGGTGGCCTTTCAAGAAGGAAAGATCTAGCAACACGAAGTCACGTGTTACTTTGAAAAGCCAAGCCTAGAAGAAACAGCTTGCTGCCTAGTTTCCAAGTGCCTCTTCTCATGTTTTAAAATCATTATAAGTACCCTTTGGAGGAAGATTTAATGACTGAGAAAGGTAGACACCCCTCAACATTTGTCCGTTTATCTGGAGCAGGGTGTCAGGGCTCAGAGTGCAGCCTGGGCCAGACTGCCTGGGTTTGACTCCCAGCTGTCATTATGCGCTGATCAACCTTGGGCAGTTCACCTAACCTCTCTGGTCCTATTTCCTCATCTGTAAAATGGGGATAACAGTACCGAAATGTTTCGGACAGTCCTGCACATGGCTGGTGCTAGATGAACTGCCAAACCCTCTTGTGCTGTCTGCATGCTTTAAAAACTCAGGATTCATTTATGCAATGCGCAGAGCCCTTCCGCCTGTCACTCCAATCATCCTGGCTACACCACCAGGAGGCAGGCAGACCTTGTGTTTGGCATTTTGCAGGAGGAGCCTGAGTTACCCCAGGACCCAGCCAGGGCTGGTTCTCTGGCCCCAGGTGAGGGGTCTTCCCAGGCTCCTTCCCTCTGAGAAAGGAGGTCAGGGCCACTGCTTTTCTGTAAGTCTTGAACTTCCTCATTTTTCCAAGACACCTCAGGACTTTATTTCTCCTAAATCTGAGTTCCAGAGCCTTCAGACCTCAGAATGGTCAGGGAGAAAAGCTCCTGAACAAATGGCTGTCTTTTAATCCCTCTGGATGCACATGGGAATGGGTGCAGCACCCCGGAACATAAACTAATGTGTCCTGGCTACGGGGCAGGTTCCCTGGGGGCAGTGCTCCAAGGCTTTGGGGTGTTACCTGGCCCTGTGCCACCCCAAGACGCTGCTTTGGAAAGTGAGGTTGTGTGGAGCTGAGACACAGCTCTAACCCGCTCTGGGCACTGAGGAGAAGGCAAACACGTTCAAACCCCACCTCCAGATGTCTTCCTGGAATAGCTGCAAAAGAGGGCACAGTGGGGGGCATGGGGATAAACACCCCAACAGCAGAACACCTGACCAAAGCTGGGCAAAGGGGCTGGCAACCCTGCCGTGACCCGGTCGTGCCACTGGGACCCTGGGGACGTTCAATGAGGTAGGTGGTATCAGCCCCATTTTACAGGTGGGCAGACTGAGGCAGAATAAAATGTAGCTCACTTTTAATCACAGCGTACAAAATCTACAGAAAGCTCCGGCAGCCCTCTGTTCCAGGTGCTCAGTGCAAACCATGAGACCTCGGAGTGAAAACAGATGGGAAACAAGCTCCTCTATTCTTCCTCCCCCCAAAAAGGATCTCTTACTGCATACCATGAACCCTCAAATCTTCTGGGGGACTCCACACACAGAAAACGCAGCAGCAGGGAGCCCCTCTTACAGTTTATTCCCAGGTGGGCAGGGGAAGTGCCTCTGGTCTCGGGAAACCCCTTCATGCTGGCACAAGGCCACGGACAGCCCAGAACCTCAGCCAACCCCCGTCTGTCCCTCTGGGCTGGCACGCTCTGCCAACGGCTCTGCTCCAGGAACCAGGGAAGAGGGAACCACACCCTGCCCCCTGCTCCGTCCCCACTGGCAAGGGTCCCGCCCAGAACCCCGCTGGGAGACGCCGGCCCTACCTACAGCAGCCATCCCCACCCTGCCCGGCAGCCGAGGGCAGAACCTGCGGGTCACTCCAGCCAGGCCCAGAGAGGGCTGTGCCCGGTCGGAGGTGTGTATGTTGGCGCTGTTCTTTGGCTGGAAGCAAAAGGCCGTTCTGGAAGGTGTCAGGGGCTGTCTGCTCAGCTCGAGGCCTTCCTGGAACCGGGCATGGGGTGAGGTATTTTCCTAGACGAGGGCAAAACTGTCTGACATCTCATGTCCCATCTCCCCATGGTAGCCCCCTGGTAACAAAGTGGTAGACTCGGCAGGGATGGATGAGTCGCGTGAACTTGGATGCTGAAGTTCACTGGCACAGCGTTAAATCTTAACCTTAAGATCCCAAATCTTAAATGGGGTTTCCTTCAGCAAGTGTGGCAGGTCCAGTGCACTGCACTGCTGCTCCCAGCTGCGTGGTCTCCGCCTGCTGTCTGGTGTGGCGTTGACAGCGGGCTGCTAGTTCCGGACACCAGCTGCTCCCTCTCGCTCCCACCTACGGCCTCCTGGAGTCTCTGGTCCTCTCTGGAAGCAGAGGGCTCTCCGGGGCTGGGCTGGGGGTGTGAGGGGTGGGTAGGCAGGGGGCAGGAGCAGAGCCAGCAGCGGGGAGGAAGAGGCACTTCAGTTTGGGCTGGTGTTCGTGGAGTTGGCCCTGGCCCCGGGAGACGAGGAGGCCCTGCCCCGGCCCCGGCTCCGGTGCTGGGTTGTCACAGAGACCCCGGTGGCGGCGGCACAGGTAGGCACTTGGCAGCACTCCCGGGGCTGGGCAGGGCTGGGGGATTCCTCTTCACCTCTGCACACCGCTAGGTCATCAGGATGGGTTTGTGCCGCACTTCCAGGATGTCTGGGGCCGGCAGCGGGGGGCAAATGAGAAAGGAAAGAGGCACGGCAATGACAGCTGCCGTTTGTGAAGGAGGCCCTGGCTCCACGCTAAGCCCACATTAAGCAATTCACAGGCCCTCCTTCTCTAAGTCCCCACAAAACTGAAGATGTCATGGCCATCCCTATTTTAAAGATGGGGAAACAGGCTTGGAGGGGTTATGCTGCCTGGTCAAGGCCAAGTGGAAGTGGGGCCTGATCACAGGCCTGTCTGATTCTAGAGCCGCCGCTCAGCACTGCTTGGCACCGCTGCTGTCGCGCCTGGGCGAGTGGGCCTTGAAGCCTTGCCTTGGCCCCTAGGAACCCCAGTCACTCAAGTGGGGAGAGCAGGGGCCTCCAGAGAGGTGCGCAAATGGAGACCTTTAAGAGGCCACAGCTTTCCCAGAGACCCCAGCTGGCGTCTGAAACGGGGAGGCCCTGGAAGCTTACGGGTGGAAATCCAAGCTTTGGGCCCTTGCTTCAAATGACAGTACAGGGTTAGACAAGTCCAGGAGTGATCTGCGGGGACCCAGGGCCCAGGAAGCAGAGTGGGCTATAAAGCGGTGACACTGTCTGTCCATCTCAACCAGCATTACCTGTCAAAATCCGATGCAGTGGCAAAGTGACATAGGTTAAGTGTGCATAGAGAAGGAAATTTCCGTCTGCTCTGTTCAGCTTCAGCCAGGACCCGACCAAGGAGCGTCCTGTGCCAGACAGGGACCGAGACCGCAGATTGGTTGCATTGTGCAGATTGGCTGGAAGGGAGGGAGCCAGGTCAGCGCTCGGGCAGTACTGGGGGAGAGGGAGGGGCCAGGCAGCAGAGCCCTCAGAGTAGCAGCAGGGGAGCCCCGGCCCCCACACTCCCCTCTGCTGCAGCCTGGGCCCCGGGTGCTCCTTACTGACAGCTCCACCAGCACAAATGCCCCCCTGTCCCGGACACCCTCCCGGCCCTCCCCCCATTCCTGTGTGCCCTGATCCACCCTGAGGTCCTAAGAAGCTCCCGACCACAGTCTCCCTCTCCGACGGGGAGCTGGGTCTCCCCCCTGGTGGCCCCAGAACACACCCTGCTCATGTCTTTTTCCTGCTTCCCTGTGGCTGCGTCTGTCACTGGAACTGGGCCCAGCAGGTCTGCAGAGCAGGGGGCGGTGAGGTGGGGTGACCTGCCCCCATTACCCAGCCTTCTGTCTGGGCTGGGGGACCCCGCACCAGGGCAGCGGGTGGGAATGGCTACTAACACTTTCCGACTGATTTGGAAACAGGCCCAGAGTGGGCAAGGGATGAGCCCAAGGTCACGCGGAGCACGTGCCGGGCCAGTGCTGGGGTGAGGTTAGCTGGCCCTGGGTAGGGTCTTGTCCAGAGCGCCCCTGGCCTCACCATCCTGGTGGCCGGCTCAAGAACAGCTGTCCTTGACTTCCACAGCCACAGCCCAGCTCCCTGCACAGGGCCTGGCCGTGGAAGGCACTCCATGAGCTTGCTGGGGTCTCTCCATTCGACAGTGTGTGTGGAGTTGCCCCTGTGCCAGGATCGGAGCCCGGGAAGGAGGACATATGGTATCTGTCCCTTTCCTCCTGGGTCCATTTTCCAGGTGGGCCTCGGAGTGGTATTTTGAATATTCACATCTGGCTCTGTCAATCCCTCACTTAAATCCCTCCAATGATGTCCCATCACTGTTACTACCAAATAGGCGTCCCCACTTTCTGACTCACAAGCTGGACAGACGGTGGGTGGTACCGTTCACGGGCAGGGAGAAGACTGAAAAGGAGCAGGTTGGCTGACAATATGAGTTGGTCAGACAGGGTCCTTTGGGACCTCCAGATAGGGTCTGAGGCAGCCCCGGATATACAGGCCAGGACCCAGGGCAGGCCAGGGACAAAGACATATGAGTCACCAGCCTCCCCACAGCTACTGCTGTCACTGCAGGACAGGCAGGCACCCAAGGGGGCTACAGAGGGAACGAGACAAGGGCCTAGGGAAGGCCAAGAAGACCAACAACCGAGGAAGGTTCTAGAGTGGACACACCATCGAGGAGAGATGAGGAAGGTTCTAGATGGAGACAGCATGAGGGAGAGACAAGGGTCTCGGAAAGGTCGAGGAGACCAACGACCGAGGAAGGTTCTAGATGGAGACGGTATAGGGTAGAGACAAGGGTCTCGAGAAGGCTGAGGAGACCAACAATGGAGGAAGGTTCTAGAGTGGAGACAGCATCAGGGAGAGATGAGCATCTTGGAGAGGCCAGAGGAACACTAATAGTTAAAGAAGGTTCTAGAATAGAGGACAAACTGGCCAAAAAAGACACCAAGAAGGAATAAAATCAGGAGAATCTGAAGTCATAAAATGTAGGACTGAACCCAAGTTCACCTCTTCCTCAGTAAGGATCTCTCGCACCCACTGTGTGTGTGACAGCCCCACGTAGACATATCGGAGGGCCCAGAAGTCTGCGAGCCCCTGAAACAGAGTACGAGGTGCTGCAGGTCCATGTCCCCATGTTATACGAAAGCCGAGGCCACTGGGATGGTGCTCCCCAGGCAGGGTTCCTGTCTGTCTGTCTGTCCCCAGCTCCATCCCAGCCCTGTGAGCAGAACCTGGCACACAACACTCGCTCCCCGCATGTCGCTGAAGGAATGAACGAGCCACCAGCCGGGACCCCGGGGAGCTAGGGAGCGGGCGGGCAGCCCCCAGGCAGAAGGCAGGTCACCTGCACCGCTGTCCTCCCGGAAGAACTCCTCGCTGTCGTTGGCCGAGTGCGACTTCTTCATCTCGGTGATCCAGTTCCGGGGCACCTTCCTCTTGAGGGACGGCGAGAAGAAGGTGGGCCGGCTGTTCCGCTCCGGGGTGGGGGGGGTGCTGAAAGAGGTCACCTGGAGACAAGGAGCCGTAGTCACAAGCACAGCAGGGGCACCGCCATGGCTCCCTGGGCCCCCTCGTGCTCCACCCTCGAAGCAAACCCAGCACAGAGCCCCGTCCAGGGGGAGCGACAGGCCCCCGACAAGAGGCTCTGGCTGTGGTCACTGACCCCCCTCCCGAGGGCCATCCGTCCTGGGGCTCAGCAGCAGGCGTCTGAGTGGCCTTCCGGACACTGGGAAATAGGTCTCTGCTCGGGGACCAGCAGAACAGCTGGCCACCAGGGCTGCCCGGGAGGAAGCAGGCAGCCACAAAGGGCAGTGAGCCCCAACTCTAGGCCTCAAACATGGAGAGTGAGGGGGGTAGCTCAAGCACATAAAACCTCAGCCACTGAACCCCACAACGTGAATTCACTGAATCCTCCCACCCAGGAGATGGCAGCTGGGATCAGCCCATCCACCAAGCGCAGAAACTGAGGCTGGGGCACCACCCCAACTTGCCCAAGGCCAGCCAGCACTGCCACCTGGGGCTTCTGTTCCTAAGGCCCTTCCCTCCCCGATTTCTCCTCTTGGCTTCTATGACCCTGCCCTGCAACCCCCAGCTCCCCTTCCCCTCCCTCTGACACACTGTTCTGTTCACTCAGGGCCAGGCGGGCCCAGCACAGGACAGAAAGGCAGATGACATTGGTCCCTGCCCTCGTGGGGCTCACAGTCTGCTCACAGACTGGGAACAGGATATTCGTACACAGCACATCGACCGTTGAGACAGAAAGGGGAGCACAGGCCATAGGGGGAGGGAGCACAGAGGCAAGAGGGGTTGACAGCCTGAGGACCGGGAAGGCTTCCTGGAGGAGACGCTGCTCAAGCCGGGTCTTGAAGGACGAGTAGGAGTTCGCCAGGTGAAGAAGGGGGGGAAGGGCGTTCCAGGCAGAGGGAACTTGGCCCATCTCCTCCCTCCTCCCCATGCAAACAAGAATCTGTGGGACAAGATGAGCTGGGGCTGAGACTTCGGGCCGCCCATCAGCCTCCGTGTCGTGGCTTCGAAATCCACCAAAGTCCCGGCGGCCACTGGGCTCTGGATGCTCCTCCCACAAGCCCGGGAAGAAGGTTTTTAAAAGAGAAAAAACAAACACCAAAAACCACAATACACAAAGTCTACACTGGCCATGCATCAGTTACAAATGACCCTTCTGTAAAGGGGGGGCAAGCGACAGTGAGCAAGAGGTGGCGGGAGGCTGAGCTGTCACTGGGCTGACAGCTGCAGGGGCCCAGGCAACCCCCCTCTCCGGGCCTCACTGGGTGCCACCGGCCTGTGGGCTCCCTGGGAGGGAGAGGCCTCACGCCCATCAGACCAGCGGGAAGGACAAGGCCCCGGCAGGCCTGGCGACCAATCCCCGTCTTCACAGGGATTTTCACACACACACACACGTGGTCACGGGCTCCAAGGACAAGTTCAAACTCTGCTATGGTTCATAGGCCCACAGCTCAGAAAAAGACTCAAATACAAACAGTCTCTATTCCAAGGACAAGAGAGGCCCCTGCCTGAAATTCTCACCCATCTGTGTAAAAACAAAAATTGCATTTGTTGTTTCTATTCTGCTTATAAAATGCATTCACTGCAGAAAATAAAATGTTTTTAAAAGGTATGTAGAAGAGAAGGAAAACGACTGTCCAAGCAGCTGCGGACACCCCGGCTGGCAGGATGGCAAACATGCTCCCCACTGCAGCTTGGGGAATCCCTCCTGCAGCCCAGGCCCACTCAGGAGCTGGAGGTACCACGGCTCCTCTGAGCCTCTCATGAAGCAGTCGTTTCCAACTCCTTTCTGGATGAGAAAACTGAGGCTCGGAGAGGAAGAGACTTGTCCAAGGTGACGGGATTCTAGCCTCTCCTGGAGAAAGGCTGGGCAAAGCTGCCTCCCCAGACCGTCCCGTGTGCCCCCCGGGCCAGCTGCACTGAAGACCCATCTTCCCCCAGACGTACGGCTCTGAGCTGGAAGATCCCGGAGAGCAGGGCAGCCGGTGGGCTGCAGAGGGCTGGTGCCTGAGCCCTGGGGCCTGCCAACTCCAGGCCCAGGGAAGGCTCTGGGAATAAAGCCACACACCTCAGCTTCCCACCCTGAGGTGAGGACCGTGGCGTGGAGCCAGGTGGTACTGGGTGGAGGGCCAGGTATCTGTCACACGCCAACAATGCAGTTAAGTCTGTAGCACCTCCACTTCCCGTCTGTGGAAGGGACACATCACACCTACACCCAGGGCGGTGTTAGACCCAGAGAATTAACAGATGCAGCAACGCTTCGCAAACATCTGAGCTGTGCACAGCGGGGAGCTGGGTGGCCCCAGGAAGGCAGCTCATGGTCACCCCCACCTGACTCAGAGAAGCCAGTGGGTGGCAAGGGGGGCAGGGAAGGGCAGCCCCAGGCCCACAGCTGCCCAGCAGCCCCCCTAAGGCAGGCCCTGGGGGCTGGGAGCCCACAGCAATTCCGTACTCAGTCTGGCAAGGTGGCAGCTGCAGGAAGCAGAATGAGCTCTAGCTCGGGCCTGAAGCTGCTGTGTGACCTTGGGCAAGTCACGCCCCTCTCTGAACCTCAGCCTCCTCATGGGTGGAGCAGAAAACTGACACCCACCTAGCAGGGAGCTGTAGGAAGCACATCAACAGTGGGCGTGCATCCAAGGGACAGGCGGCCCCTCCCTGCTGTGCAGCCCTTACCCGTTCATGCATGGGGGAGGCTGGGCTTGAGTCTTCTTCAGTCCCACAGGGGGATGTGTCCCCTGTGGACACGCGGCTGACTGCCATCTCAGCATGGCCCTTGCCCTGCGGCCCCTTCATGCGCACAAACTCCATATTGTTGTATTTGTAGAAGCCAAATGACATCTTCTGCGCCATCCGTGCTGCCACACTCACCTGTGGGCAGGTGGGAGACAGTGTGAGTCGGGCACAGGTGGGGACGGCACCACAAGGCCTCCCCTGGGACGCAGGCAGCCAGGGTGACCGTATCAAGATGAGGGCTGCCCGCCCCCCTCCTGGGAGACTCGGGAGGAGAGTCTCCATGGGCAATCCCTCCACCCACCAGGTCCGGTAGGCAGGGCAGTGGTGGGTGCGTTTCCAACTCCCAGCTGGTGCGTTTCTCACTGACGACCCAGGACCCACAGCCGAGCCTGTGCCAGGCAAGGACAGAGCCCCGGCCGCCAGACAGCACCCAGTTGCAGGAGAGGAGCCCGTCCCCTGGGGTCCTCTTGCTTGTCAGTCTAGGCTGTTCTGGCTCTGCAGACCCAAGGCCAGGGGCTGAAGGCCAGTGCCTCCTGGTGGTGAGTCCCTGCACCATCAGCTGTCACCCTCCAGGGAATTATGAATTAAGGAGGAAGCCCCCCACTCACACTGCTGATGGCAGCAGGCAGCCTGAGTGAAAAGAAAAGTACCAAGAAAAACGCAGCATAAAGCTGGCCCCAGGGGCTCAGAGGTGGGGTAGGGACAGCACAGAACCGAGCTTGGAATTTCAGTGTCAGGGACAAAAGGGGGAACAGTGGGGAGCACCCCTCATCTCCCAGGCAGCCAGAGGTCAGTCCACGGAGTCCATGGGGCACCCCACACACTCACTCGATTGTCATACACCTTCTTGAGCGCCTCGTAGCGGATGGAGCCCTGAAAGATGACGCCCTGGAACGTGTTGGTTTTGTCACTGGCCACCAGCTCCACACAGACCATTTCCCCTTCCCCTACCGTCATGTCACTGAACACCTGGGTGGGGTGCAAAGAGGAAATGGGAGTCAGCTGTGAGTGCCCCACCACTCACCCCCAGAGCTGGCAGAGGACCAGCTTGGGAATCCCCACTTTGCAGCTGAGAACACTGAACCCGAGATGCCCAGATGCTGCTCCAAGGCTACCCAGCAATTCTCTGCTCTGACTGAGACCAACGGGACAGGGCTCAGGGGTTGTGTCTAGCAGGGAGAGGTCTGTAACAGCCTCTTGAGGGACTGGGGTCGGGGAGGCTGCCCACCCCAGCTCAACTGCTCTGGAACTACGACCCTGGGCACGTGTCCTTGTGCTGAGTCCAGCATTTTCGAGGCCCATGCAGCCCACTTCCTAGGCTCTCCTCCGCCCCAAGCTCTGCCCATCATGAGCCCCCGCTGCACTGACAGAGGGCAACCACAGGGGACTCTAACACCTGGATCATGTGCTACAGGTGGGGGGACCCCACCCTGCTGCTTTCCGGAGTCACTGCTCCCCAGGAGACTGTGCACGGGCAGTGAGTTTCCATGGCTGACAGGCTCAAGTCGCAGCTCAGCTCGGCCACTCATGAGCTCGGCGAGCCTGCGGAGGCTGACCCTCCCAGAGCCCCCGACATTGTGGGACGGCTCCGGGCCAGCCCAGGACACCATCAAGTCCAGAAGAGGCCGAGACATATGTCTGCCTTCCTGGTGGAATCCTCCCAGGGGCCCCGACCACTTCTGGATGAGCGATGGGGCCAGTTCTCAGGCGATTCAAGGGAGAGCCACTGGCCGGGACACTGTGGGACGTGGGATGTGGCCGGGCCCCCCTGCTCTTCCGAGCATTCTGCTCCCCCTCCCGGTCACTTTCTCCCTGGGTCCCGGCTTCCCCAACCTTAAAACAAAGGCTTGGCCCAGTAACTTCTGGAGCCCACCCCTCTCGTGGAGGCGCTTATCCAGGGTTTAACAAGCATGAGTAATGACTCCTCCCACTGGCACAACACTTGAAGAGTTTACAACGTGTTCCCCATGCATTAGTTTCTCTTTAACAAGCTGGCAGGTGAGTAGGCCAGGTGATCACTATGTTCATTTGACAGATGAGGAAACTGAGGCTCAGGCTACGTGAACTCGCTGGCTTGGGGAGAGCGAGCTACGTGTGCCCGGGCTGCCCCATGCCCTGCTGAAAGGGGAAGGCCTCGGACAGAGCCACCTCTCACACTCCCCGACTCCCGACAAAGAGAAACTCGAGAGAAACAGCTGGTGGTAAGCAGCTCACCTCCTCGAAGCTGTCAATCATAAAGAAGATGTTGGGGTAACTGATCTTGGATTCTTCCCCTTTGCTGTCCATGGGGTGTTTACTGGGCGACGCAAACACTTGCTGAAAGAAAGGAGATTTCGAGGACTGAGTGAGGCCCCACGCTGACCCAGGCCCAGAGTCACCCCACTGAGTGGACTGTGTCCTCCAAGGCACGGCCACCATGGTCCCGCAGCTCAAAACCAGCCCAAAGCCGAGAATCACTTGGCAGGAGCTCTTTGGGGAGACCTGATTCTGTGCTCTGGCCCTGGACACATGACCCTGGGAGCTGCACGGATTTGTGGAATCAGAGCCCTCCCTGCAGGGGCAGCAAGGAGGAGGACTTCCATCCCCAGATCAGTGTGGGCCAGCCAGCGAGGTACGGCTCTGACATGAACTGCAGTGGGAGGCCGGGGGGCTCCGGGCAGCGGCCGGCTCACCTGGGACTTCTTCTTGTGGATGTGGATGTCCCCCCCGTCAGAGCGGGTGCACACAGCACAGGTCACCACGTAGTCCAGCTGCAAGGGAGGGTGGCGTGGGGTGAGTGGAGGCCCGTGGCCCTCCTCCTGGAGTCCTGCCCCCAGCCCAGCCCACCGGTACCTTCTGCAGGATGAGGTTCAGGCAGACGCTCTCCTCCCAGTCGATGTCGGGGTCTCCGAGGCCCGGCAGCTTCTTGGAGTCCCGCCGGTATACCTCCACCTCCACCTCGGGCTCGGCCTCCTGCAAGGCCCGGGGGGACGTGAGAGCCCGGCCCCCACCTGTGACACCGGGCGCCGTCTCCCTGTGCCACCCTGAGAGCCACGTGGGGCCTGGACTCTAATTCCTGCTCCTCAATTTTCCAGACATGTGACCAGGGGTTAACCGTGTCCTCTGAGTCTCAGTTTCCTCATCTGCACCAGGGGCTGACAGCACTGACCTCTCAGAGTTGTGGTGAGGAGGAAAAGACACACTTGTCAAGTGTCTTTAATAATGATAATAGTGATAGTGAAGACATCTGGCAGGCTCAGGGTGGGCCCCAGGGTCTGGGCCAACCATTTTATAAACCATTAATTCTAATTTAATGATAAATTATTACACATTATTTTTTCAGTGTAAACTGACTTAAAAAAATGTACCTAAAACTAAGCAACACAGAACACATTAACAACTACAAACCAAGTGCCAAGTTAACTATTAACTCATGATTACTGGTTACTAGCCCTAACAAC
>PVKY010001519.1:0-31308 GCA_004027775.1 Bradypus variegatus | reverse complement strand
ATCCCTTCCTTCCTACATATTTGGCTCTGCATTTGACCTCAGCGGCCTCTGAGGGCAGCAGGAGACTTTGGACCCTGCGTTGTACAGAGTGCCACCCAACCAGGGCTGCTGTGATTTGGCCTCCCTAGACAGGATCTCCCAGACACACCCCCATTGGGACCCCCCCATCAGGACCCTTTTCCTGGGGTGCTCAGCTTCACAGCTCAGCCTTGGCTCACACAGCCTGTATCCCACCTCCTCTACCACTCGTTACCTATAAGATCTATCTCCGGAGATCTCACCTCTGTGAGCCTCATGGTCCCCATTTGTAAAACACAGAAAAAAATACATGGCCACAATCCCTTTTCAACAATTCCCAAATCCAGTACCTTGGACATTTCATCACTTGTCTGGCAGCAAAACGTGGCCTGAGCTGAGCCATTAGCTGCAGGGCTGGACCAGAGCTGCAGGAGGAACACTGGCATCTATCTCCACCTCGCCCACATTGCACAGCAGGATCAACGAAGAGTGTAGGCAGAGCTCTGCCCCAGGCCCCACGGAGGTGCCATGTTGTCTACAGCATATGCACCACATCGACCTTCTTCAGTCTGAAAACCGCAGAATTCCAAAACCCTCATCTACCTCCAAGGGTAGAAAACATGTGGATGTGTGATCTGCATTGCTGTTCCTTGTGAGATCAAATGAGATCCTCCTTGTTCTTGTCTAAAGCATTTCACACAGCGTGTGGCATATAGTGACGGAGCTAAAAATATCAAGGGAAGCTCATATGATTGTTGTTATTATTTCTATGTGAACTAGTGTGTACACACCTTGCAGCTGCACCCCAGGTTAGCAGCTGCTGGGTGGTGAACTCCTGAGCTGACTTAGATCAGCACCACACCTTGTCTTACTTGGGCACTGAGGTTTCTGATGAACTAAGACTGTCGGCTCCAGGAAGGCTGGGCTGTTTGGCTCCCCCCATAACCCTCCTACAGAGGCCAGCATAGACGGGTGCTTGGCAGATACTTTCATTCACTGAATTAATGAATGGATTAACCAGTTAAATAGATAATGTAACAGACGGTGATCTCTTAATCAACATAATGAATAGTGGTAAGTACATTTCTCATATACACATACTGTGCTCCAGATTCCATGTGCACCAAAGCCCACTGGCCAAGTTCTCTGGAATCACCACAGTGGAAAAGATTTTGGTGTGAATGTGTGTCTACAAGTTAGTAGCCACACAGATGAAGACATTTGGTGGGAATAAGCTTAGTGTACATCAGAGTCACATGAAGGGTTCATTAAGCCACATGTTACTGAGCCTGATTTTGTAGATTGGGGTAGGGCCTGAGAACCTGCATTTCTATCACATTCCAAGTGGATGCTGATGATGTGGGTCTGGGGACCCCACTTTGAGAACCCTGCTCCTGGTATCAATCATTTACTGCTAGTATTTATACTGACATATAAGGTGTTTGGGATCCAGGAGTTTCTCCAGCCTGTTGTTTTTGGCCCAACAGTAGAAACATATAAAACCCATGGGTAGAGAAATGATTGGAAAATATTAGAGATTGGTTACCAGAAAGAACTTACCTCCACACCTTTTCTCTTCTACACTGCTCGATCTTGCCACAGAAACTTCTGGAAAAAAAAACAAGAATCCAATCTCAATGTGCAAAGGATGGGAAGATCATATTAATGCTTTATTTAACAAAATGTCTAATGATTTGGATTTTTATGTGAGGCAAAGTTCCAAAATCCTGATTATAAAAATGGTATACTTGTTTTTTGGTTGATTTGTTTTAATAAATCTGTGCTGTAAAGGTCGCCTTGATTGGGAAGGAGTGAGAGTCATTAACAGGGAAAGAAAATGCAACATCTATTGGCTGAAACCAGGCACCTGCTTCAGAATAAGGCCAGGCGGTTTGCTGCCTTCCCCTTACACGGGCTCTGGGTGTGGCGTCTGCACAGCGCTGGCCTGTGGGCTTCCTGCCTCAGACTCTTTGTTTCATCAAAATCAATGTTCTCACAGTCCCTGCAGTGGGGAACCAATCCATGGGAGTACAACAGAAATTTCCAAAACAAATGAAGTCATGTACAGGAGCCCAGACAGCCTGACCACCAGGCCACACATGAAATCCACGGGGAGAAGCCTAAGAGGCCAGATCTCCTCAGGGCTCAACCCCCAAGGACAAAACACCATTTCAGGAGTCTGGAAATTCTGTGTGGTCCTGTACTGATTTTTCAAGAGATAACAAAATTACAAATATGTGTATGATTAAAAAGGAAATAAAAAGGAACACAGCACACCCTTATAGTTCTAAAGCACACATGACTGAGGTGCCTTTTATAAGGCTAAAATAATTATCTTTCCCACAAATGGAAGGAAATGGTAAATTTGGGTCATGGAGTTAAACAACCCTATTCTTGCACTATCACAGATTGGTGTTTGCTTTGGCCTACATCCTACTCCCAGGGTACACAGTGGGCCTATGCGAAATGATTCATCAGGGTACAGCAGCACGCACAGTTAGCGTGCAAGAGACAAACTGTCAGCAGTAATGAAACACTGATTTCACTCTGCAAAGCCTGTGGCACGAGAGCCAATTTCTTCTCCAAGATGACAGTCGTGATGGGTTTCCATTTTCCCAAAGACACTAAGGCTGCACAGAGGGAATGGTTCTTTTCTATGTGCAAAAGCAAATATATAGCACTGTCAACTCATTTAACCTAATATTAATATAACTGAATAAAATGTTTTCATTCTAGTAAGCAAACTTTTCTGACTGAATCATAGTTCATAAGTTATAGAAGACATTGTGCTTAAAAACTGAAGATTATGAAATAATTCAAATCTAAACCTACTCTTACCTCTAAATCAACACCTTAATCACCACAAAAGCATAAGAGGTGATAGAATCATCAGTTTCTTTCACTAAATAGGGCCTCGAATAACAGCTAAAACTCCGACCTGTGAATCATTTTCTCTGTAAATGTTGGGAAACGATTTACTCGTGCTGGTAAACATCTCTGTCCTTACCTGGGATGAAATTAGAATCAGAAGCGCAGGGCCGGCTCTCCGTGGTGTTCCCAGAACACTGCGCACCCACGGGGAATGAAAGGATGCACTGGCGGGCGCGGACCTGAATGCCAGACACGTCACACTCAGACCAGCGGGACCACTCGGACCAGCTCTCTGCAGGGACAGGGAGGGACGGGGCACGCTTACCGCTGGGAGCAGCCAACCTGGCAACACTGTCAAGGTCAGCATGTTATTTTAAGTGCTCAGATTACGTTTCCAGTGGTTCTATAGATAAACAAGCTGGAGTCGTATCTTCTCATCTGACCGATCCAGCAAACAAAGCACATGCGTGGATGATTAAAAGTGCAAGCATATACTTAACTCAAAATAAGTTTTCTAAAACCCACATTATTTTATGCAATAAAGTGGTAGTACTTGACACTCAATGGCTAATCCATGACCCTGCAATGCACAGACCACCAGTAGGGGGCAGAAGTCACCAACGCTGACACCACTTCCCACAAAACCTCCCAGGTGAACACGAGCAGCCCTCAAATGCTTTCCTGAAAAATCCCCAGTAAAAGGGAAGGCCTGGGTTACCGAGTTGGAGTTTCAAGTCACCACAAAAATTTTCCCTCTTGTTATAAAAACAATTCCACACAAGCCATACACCAGAGCCAGGCTCTACTGAGGTCAGAATTAAATTTTCCCAGGTTTACTGTCAAGGAGATCAGAAGGTCAAAGCATGAGTTCTGGGTTTCCTGGGTCAAGGCCACAAAACAAGGAGGCAGGTCACTTCAACCGCAAGTGTTGGATTTGCTAAGACTTGATAAACTCATCCCAGCCTCCAGATGTATGAAAACAGAATAATAATATTCATATTAAAGTTTAGACTTGAAAAAAAATGGTTTCTTCACATTTTTCATGAAATATTCTTAATACAAAATTATGTTTTTCTCTACAGTTTGCTTTTTCCTCCTTCTTAAAAAATTAAGCACCATCTTTGTAGTGCAGGGACAATTTAGGGATCAAACTTTAGCCTTGATTTCAAAGGATGTGAAAGGTTGCATTTTTTTTCCCCTAAAAATGTGCAAAGAACCAGTTTCCAGAATGACTGTGCAAACAGATTTCAAGGCACTTTTTTCAATATGAAGGAAACCTTTCACAAATATTGGCAGGAATGAGCTGAAAAAAAAAAAAAGGTATGGTGGTTTCAATATTTAAGTCTGACCCAGAAAATTTTAATTTAAATTTAAAAGTAAATTTTAATCACAGCGGTCCCTGCAGCTCAGTGAACTGAGCTAACACTCGGATCCAGAAGGCAGCAGTGGGCTTCCTTTGGGTGCCTGAGCCAGCCGCCCGGAGCTGCGAACTCCCACATCCACAGTGCTGAGGCCAAGTCCAGTGAAGCTTCATGTCACGGAGGCTCTCTCTGTCCTCCACCCTGATTTCCAACCAAATCTCAGATCCTATTTTATCAATTTTAAGAATGTTCTGTTACAACCAGATTCTGTGACTTGCATTGCGTTGCTCCTCAGCTTATCTAATTGGACTTGATGCCGTTTTCCCCACTAATTGCACTACCTGTGCATTATAAGCCATTGATCTGGGAGGAAGTGAATCGGAGGAAGTTCCATGGGGTTCCCCTGTGACTTTTGAGAAGTCATTCCTGAAAAGCAAAATGGCGGGTGACCCTTAGGGAATTAAAATGCCTTCTTGAAGGGAGAAAGCAGCTCCATTTGGCTCTGAGTACACCTTCAGGCTGAGTTACACTCGAGACTGCTCCTCTTGGAGGGAAAAGGGGATGAAATGAAACGAAAAGGGCCTTGACAGTGAGCTTGGGGAGAGGAAGCCAGGGAGGTGAACAGAATGGGTGGTGGCTGCCAACGATCAGGGGAGCCTGCTCTGTCCCTGGGGCGTTGCAGGAGCCTGTGCTGAGCCCTGAAGAGGTCTGCAGGGAGCTCCTCCACTTAGACCGTGAGATGCGGGCGGGGGCTCTGCAAAGGCCGCTTCCTTCCCCCAGCCTTTCCCCCTTGGCTCTGCAAGGGGCTGACACTGAGTCAAAACACTTAGTTACCAAGGTCAAGGCCCAACTTGGGACATTTCCTTATTAGGAAAGTTTGGGTTTTATAATAAAATGAGATATACATTCTCCCACTAAGGTGATCAAGGCTTTGCACATGCGTTCTGAGTATGTGGCAGGGTCAGAATTACGTAAATGTGGAACAGTTGGTATGAAGAAATGTCACAAATATTATGGGTAGACTGTGTCAGCCAAGACATGTGCAAGCCCTGACTCTCCGTCCTGTGCATGTAACTGTGTATAGAACAGGGTCTTTGAAGATGTGATTAGTTAAGATGAGGCCAGACTGGATTCGGGTGGGCTCTAATCCAATATGACTGGTGTCCTCATAAGAGGGACATTTGGACACACACAGATGGACAGACACAGGGAAGAAAGACTCACAAGGATGGAGGCAAAGCCCGAAGTGCTGCAGCTGGCAGCCAAGGAGCGCCGAGGACAGCAGGCAAGCTGCAGCAGCTGGAAGAGGCCAGGAAGCCTGCTCCCCTGCAGGCTTCAGAGGCGCAGGGCCCGGCTGACACCCTGATTCCACATGTCTAATCTCCAGAACTGGGGACGGTGAATTTCTGTTGTCACAGGGTCTCGGGACTTGGCTGCAGCAGCCCCAGGACACGCAGTCAAAAGGTAACAGTGTGGGGTGGATTCGTTCTCTCCTTTCGGTACCCACTGTCACGTGGCATCACCACCTTTGCTGCTGAATAAATTTCGGGATGGGGCGAGTCTGTCCCGGGGGTGGGGTGGGGGCAAGGGGCGCTCACCAGGGCAGGGCTGCGTGCTGCAGAGGGCCTCCTCCGTGTGCAGCCCCAGGCAGATGTCCCCTCCGTAGGCCGGGGCTGGGTTCATGCAGGATCGCGTCCTCATGTAGTGTCCTCCGCCACATGTTGCCGAGCACTGGGTCCAGGGGGCCCAGCAAGACCATGCCCCGTCCACTGGAAGGGGACACAGAGGCACACTGTTTCCAAAATCCAAACCCAACTGGCCCAAAGTCACTGTGGAAAGACAGACGCTGCTCTACAGGAAGGCATGTGTGTGTGTGCCACAGGGCTGGAGAACCACGGGAGAACTGGGACTTGCCTCTTGGGGATGGATCCATTCTGCAGATTCCCTGTGACTCCTTTTCAGTTCCCCTTATTTGCTCTTTCAGAAAATACATCTAAACCCCATAATATGTAAGCCTGTGGATAAGGCAGGAGTACAGCATATTGAGCACGAAATTCCAGTCTTGAGAAAGACCTCTACCTGCAGGAATGGGCAGCTCCCAGCTAGCTCTCACCTTTGCCATCTGCACTCTGGTTGGCCCAGCAAGATGTAAACCCAAGATAAGTAGTTCGATTGCAGCCTTCCTTGCTAATTCGGTTACGACTGTGCTCCATGACAAGTGGGCAAAGGGAAAGCACTGGCAGGTCCTAAGAAGAAGGGTCTGTGACAGATGCTCAGGAAATTCTGGCACTAAACAACCAACCAGAGTCCAAGCCACCAACAGATTCAGCAGCAGGTTTAAACGACACACCACAGAGAGGAATATCTGCACCAAGTCTTCAGGCAGGATGCTAAGGGCGAGCTGGTTCTTGACTCACTGTTTCCATGGCTACTCAACAAGCTAGAGCATTTTTCTGAGCCCTCTCATTACCCCTTCTGCTTCCTCTGGGCTGGGACCCTGCTACCTGTGTTCTGGCCTCCTGAACCAGGATCTAGGGGGCTTTTACACTCCATCCTGCATTAGCTGACGTTTCTAAAGCTCAGTCCTTATATCAGCTTGGATTTGTGATATCGTCAGATAGGTTTTGCTGTTTGGCTAACTCCCGACTCACCCTCCCGTCTTTCTAACCAGCCCTGCCCTCTCCTAAAATGAAGCCACAGGCCCTGAGCAGAGAAGAGATGGGGCTCTACTCAGGGGGCAAAGACCAATCACAGCCATGGCCAACTAGATGAAGAAACTGGTGAGAGATCCGCTATTACTAGCTACTACCATTCGTAGATAGTATCCTATTTTATTTTCTTTGTATCCTACATAAAGAAAGCAATTGCAAGAGGGAATAGCAAGATTATTCATGATACAAAGTTTTTTTTTTTTTGCTAGAATGACCCATTTTGTATTTTAAGATGCATATCATGATTTAATACATCTTTAGGGAGTGATGTGATTTTTCTTTATTCATTTGGCATCGTCTAGGAAGAAAGCATTTTTGAGAAACACAAGTAGAAATATCATCTTTATGATGGTATTTTAATTTGGAAAAAATAAAAGGAGAGAGAGAGCACTTAAATTCAATTTAAAACTGAGTTTGTGCTCTAACCAGGAATTTTTGATGCGATGTTTATACAAACTTACAGAATTGAACATTTTTTCTAATAGTCAATAAGGTATATAATGAAATTAGAAACAATCAGTCAAGAAGCTGACATTAGTTTTAATACCAGCAATAGGAGGCATATTTTTGCCTAGAACTTTGTGATTTTCCAAAACTCTCTCCCTTATCTGTTCTCACTCAGGGGAACCCTTCCTGAAAGTTTTCTCTGTAACGTGAGCTCACGCTTGTCCGCCCCACACATCAAGGCACAGACAGGACCCAGTGCTTTCAAACTGCAGGGGACATAGATCTTGGCTGCCTGCAGGTATCCAGGAGAGCCCAAGACTAGAGGGTTAGGGAGTTATCCAGATGGTGGCGCAGCCTGACTTAGAACCAGCCGGGTGATGGGAAGACACTTGGTGGGCTTTTGTATTGCATGACATCCCTGCAGATCAAAGACTAAGTGTGCATGCTCACAATCAACCCACAGTCAGGCAAGACCGAAACCAATCTCACACCAGGATGCTGGTGCAAAAGTCTCCCCTGTGATAGTTCAAACAGCATTTGGCACACTCTACATTTTAAATAATACTTAATGCCATTTCATATCTGATCTAATCTAGAAAGACTTCCCTACCTCTCAATGGTCCTTCTGGCATTTTCACGGACTCCCCTGGTGCCGAATTGTTTAACAGGGAGAACAGAGCTGCTATTTGAGATGTGAAGTTGAGGGAGCATCTGTAACTGAATCCAGTTGCCAAAATGTTCCCATTTGTGAATTTAAACCAAAAGATCAATCTGTGCCTCTTCCATTTTTACATTCAATAGTTGCCCTCTGAGATATATTCAAAGAACTGGGGACAATGTCTGTGCTTCCAGTGCCAAAGGAAATTAAGGAGAACTTCAACTTCTTCACTTTCTCATGTAGTTGCATTGGTCTACAAAATGCCCTGTCCCTAGACCAGTCCCCATCCAGCCTTCACTCCCTGTCCTCTGGGACAGGAGTCAACCTACTTCCTGCAGCTGTGACTGGAGGCAAGGGGGATGGTGGGGTATCCTGGAGAAGAAAGGATATTCAATACTGTGATACCATTTCATATTAAGAAGGTTAAAATATCCATTTCTAAAATAGTAATCACAGAATTCAAAGCTTAAAGAAACAGTCTTCAGGCCTGGGGGTGGAGGAGGAGGTGAGGGTGGGGGGCATGCTGGGCCCAGCAGGGAAGCACGAATCATGGAGTCAAGGGAACAAAACAACGTGAGCCACCAAGGAAGGCGTAACCCAACAGGGGATGTAGCACTGCTGGTCACCCCAAAATCTCTTTTCCACTCTGTCACCTATGCCAAAGGAATAAAATAACCACACTCCTGACAATAACAGCAACAACCACAGTAATTGCTCTAAATGTTCGAGCAACTGCAAAGTGCTAGACATAGTTCTAAGCACTTTCACCGTCACCCCTGCCCCCCAGCCTCCCACCAAGTCCTCACAACTGCCCTGGAATGTTCTAGAACCTGGTGAGCCCAGTTACACCACAGTTAGTCGTGGCACCTATGAGTGGTGGAGCTGCACCTACGCCACTGGCTGGCTGAAGACAAAACCAGGCACATAACCACAGCACGACGGTTTTACCTAACTCTTTGCATGTTGCTAAAAGCCACGTAGATCACTATCTAATTTAGCCCAAGAAAGGCTGGCTCACAGAAAAGATCAGAAAAATACCCCATATCTCAGATGCAGGCTTCATTCAAGGAATCAAAGCAATTCAGTCTAGGGGATTTCTTTTGAAATTAAAATATAAGTTATAGATTAAGTAATTCAACAGAAAAGGATAAAAAATCCTGTTCTAGAAATTCTAGCTGAATACTCCACCACTAGAGTAAAATAATAACAATGACAACCATGAAAAGTACAATTACTAGCAACCTAAAGAGCAGAATAAAATCAAATGACTACCACCTGAGCACCAGGCATGCCATGTGTGGTCACAGATGTCAAGTCCCATGTTGTCTGTTCCCTCGGACTGCCAGGGTCTACATGGGGGACAGCTGGACCTCAGGCTCCTCCGAGGATCCCCTGGGATGACATTCCTGCTCCCCACACAGCCTCAGTGCACCCCTAGATAGGACCAATGCCTTCCCTGTAAACTTGCAGTTTTGGGAACAGTTGTGGACGCAAGGCCTTCATGATGGAAAGGCACCGAGTGTTCTTAGCACATGCCAGGTGTCTAATAAAAGGTATCCCTAGAATACACACCGGTACACCTGAATCTTGACTCAAATAGTCTGTCCTTCCATTCCATTTCACTCAGTGTACCTGTACCCTCAGACTTTTTTTTTTTCCTAACTGGCAAAATGGAACCATCTTAGTTAAGTCTGATGAAAGGACTGTGTTTACTGTGTTACATTTCATGGAGTCTGAATAAAACTCTGAGGTTGCTTTCATCTTATTTGAAGATTCCTTAGCAACAAAAAGCCATCTGTCACCTCTGCCTTTGCTAGCCAGGGTCCGGAGACCTTAGTGTTGAACCAAACATGCACTGAGAGAAACAGATTAAAAAAGAAAGACCAAGAAGAAAGACCAAGCTATTTCTCAGTCTTGGGGATAAAGTACATAGGTGAAGATACATGTTAAACAACAGAGAAGATGAAAAATAAGGTGGACACAATATGGCCAAAGAAGAGTAAAGTGACAGGGAGGACAGAGTCCTAAATAAGGGACAAAGAACCCTACCATTGGCCTCCTGATGGGCTGCACCGCACAGCACCACCAGCCCTGGAGGGCTTCCAAACCCTCCTTGCTGAGTTACATCTTGACATACATTGTGGAATTTTCTAGAAGGTGGGAGAGAGGGTGGATACTGGCACCATCCAGAACCCTGAACATACCCACTCCCAGGGGAAAGTGACGCTGGCCACATTGAGTAACTCCACAACAGTCTATGGAATCTCGGCTTTGGTAAAGAAATGTGGACAGAGCTATTTCAAGATATTAAGGTTACATAGAATTGTACTGGCTTGACTGCCAAATCAACCAAAATAAAGACAGCTGACAGATACGTCCTCTCAGTGGAGTGTCCCCGAGATGGGACAGTGCCCCTTTGGATTCCAGGGCTGCTCCTGCAGCTCGGGAAGGCGAGGGTGGGTGAAAGGATCCCGACATTCCCAGACCTTCCCGCCTTGCTCCTATTTATAGCGTGGGTCCTACTCTAATGATGTCGCCTGTTCCTGGCTCCCTCACAGCACACGGGGGAGGAACAATTACACTCTCCATGCTGGAGGCTGTGGGAAAGAATCGGCTCAGCGACCTTTCCCAGTGCCCCCGCATCAGCTTGGCTGAGAAAGCTGGAAGGATGGTCAGTGGGAGGATTCTCCTGAGGCTGCAGAAATTCAGGCTGAAACATCCCAGGAGGAACAGCACAGACACGGGAGCAGGAAAAGTATGGAAGCCTCAGCTACAAAGCTGAGACATGTACACTTTCAGGTTAACATACATTTTCATCCATCCACCCATCTATCCATCCTTCCATCCAACTAACAGATGCTCATGAGGACCTGCGGCAGTTCCTCGTTTAAGTTCAGAAAGTTGCTAATGCCCACTGGAAAAGATACTAAGATCCTGTGCCTTTTTCATACATTGTGCCTAATACTTGGAAGGCCACCCCATTGCCCACCCCACTGTCTGTCTGGCCAACTCCTATCTGTCTGCCAACACTCAACTCAGGGGGAGCCTGCTGGGTATAGCTGCTGTGGTTCCCAAAGGCAAGCTCGGTGGGTCCTTTGCTGACAAAGCCACTGCATCTTGCCACTAGCCCTGCAGCACGAGTGACAGCTGAGACGTGGGGGTAGATCTGGGAGGGGCAGGTGAGTGGGCCCTGCTCAGAGCCCTGGCAGGGGTATTTCAAAGACTGTGATTGGAATATTAAGGGGAAGATCAGGAAGTCTTTAGGAAGGTGTCAGCAAACAAAGCTTTGGGTGAAGGGCTCTTTTAATAACCCTCCCCTTGTTTGGGAATTCCCTGGAATGCAAGTCAGGTCTGAGAAGGGAGACCCAGACAAAGCAGCTTCTGTCAGTCCCCTGATGGAGGGGAGTGTGGGTCTTTTGAGGACCTAATTCACAAGGGCATATTCTCCTGGACACGGAAGACAAAATGGAACCCAGTGACTTGCTCGGCCGGCCCTCTGCTTGGTTACAGTTGGTAACCGTAACCCAGGAAAGGGTCTAGGAGGTGCAAGGGGTGTTCCCAGGAGGCCTGAGAGGGTCAGGCAAGGGGCTTATTTCAGGGCTGGTCCCTCCAGACCCTGTCAGTGGGGCCGACTTCTCTGTTAGGTCCACAATTCTTATAGGGGCTCACAAGAATGTGAATTTCTTTTAAAATCAGAAAGGAAATAATATATATAATCCAGCCCATACTGTATTTGTCTTTATAGCCATGCAATGGGAAATGATAACTTTTCTACACATACCTTTTGTGGAGGAAGAGGGGCCACGAGGTCCCAAGGGGACCGTTTCAGGTAGGAACTAAGGCTGCAGGTGAGGGTTGGAGGAGGGGTTTTACACTGGCCGGAAGGATGGAGACTTGCTGGAGATGAACACCAAGAACAAAGAAGCCAAACACAAGGCCAGGGAAGCCGGCTGAGCCTCACACAATGAGGCGGCCCCCGATTCCTCAGATCTTTCCTGGGTTCCTCGGTCCACTCACCTGGACACGGCAAAATGTTGCATTCCTGGTACTCGAGGGCGGGGCCGAGGCACGGCATCCCGCCGTACCTGGGCTCGGGGCTGTTGCAGACGCGCTTCCGGTTCCGGATGCCCCTGCCGCAGTCGCGGCTGCACTGCGACCAGGAGGACCAGCCCGACCAGGCGCCGTCGGCCGTGTGCGCCGAGAACCTCCCGGCGCGCAGGAAGTCGCCGGAAAGGCCTGGAGGGAGAGGCCGGAAGTGAGGCTCTCAGGGCTCCGGGCAGCGCGGGCCGCGCTGGCGTTTGTTCTGGGTCCTCTCCTGCTTTATATGTGCGAGACCACTCCACGTGCAGTTAAACACCTCAGTGCAGCTGAAGCCCCCAAATTACCACCGACAACCTCCTATAGCTCCAGCTTATTTTTCTACAATTGTCTTAA
This sequence comes from Bradypus variegatus, assembly GCA_004027775.1. NCBI lineage: Eukaryota > Metazoa > Chordata > Mammalia > Pilosa > Bradypodidae > Bradypus > Bradypus variegatus. The sequence continues at coordinate 18,808 of PVKY010001519.1, read as the reverse complement.
ATAAGGTTGCCGATGAGAACTCAATTTTTGAATGTGGCAAAATCCTGACAAAGTAACAGGTATATTTTTAGCTTGACATATTTTTCTAAGAAAAATCTTCTTACAAAGAAAATACAACTTCCTCAGCTTCCCTCGGGAATTCTCCAACAAGCAAGCAAGAGCCTTGCAACCTGCAGATGTGCTCTGAAATAAAGCTGGAGTTTAACTGCCCTTCTACAGGTGCAGTAGGGCATGCCATTAAAGCCACCCAGCTGGAAAAGTGGGGACATGCTTCAGACCTTTTCTAAACCTGTTCTTTACCTGTTAACCTTTCAAAAGTGAACGGATGGTGGTGAAGGGAGTGGAGCTAACTATTGCTGGATCACGGGCCATGGAGACAAGTGTCTGTTCTGGAGCCAGGCTGTGCCCCTGCCCCAGAACTGAACCTATCCCCGGGTGACCTTGCCAAATAGCACACACTCTGCTGAGGTTCAGAGCACACTTACTAACAAAACGTGTTTTCCAGGAGCAAACACTGTGCAAACAGCAGCAGTGGGATGAGGGGGAGTTGTGGGAGGAATGACAGCTAACTGACTTGGAATACTTGTGTCAGTGCTGCTCTGAGCACATTACACTTGCTAAATTATTTAATTAGCCACAGTCGAAATTCACATTTATTTTAGTTAAAATGCCTATGATACTGAAAAATACTCGATAATTTTCTCAAACCTGGGCAATGTGATGCAGGTTGTAAGAACTCTTGGAGAAAGCAACAATGTTCTGGGGAAGCGTGGTCATGAGGAGGTAAAAGTACCAAGGTGCAGATCTATTGTTAAGCTCGTTTGTTGTCTGTTTCAAAACCCCGGCTCAGAAATGCAGGCAGGAAATTCTTCAGAGAAAATAGACTACAAGTGTCTTTCTGTTATGAGCCAGTTCTTTGTGGTCAATCAATAAAGAGCAACCAAGTGCAATTAAGTCCCATCTTGTGTGGCCAGAGGCAAGGACCAGTTTTGCATTTACCTGATATCAATACCGAAAGCATGGATGGTGGTGTCATCAGAACTTGAAGCCATTAAGTCACAGAGAGGTCCAAATCCTTTTTAAAGCCATACCCATCATATGCCAGTGTAAGAAATATAGGATACTTTTTATAAATCTGTATTGGATTTTTCCTTAATTTATGTTTCTAACATTTAAAACAAATAATCAGCTTTGGTTTTGTATGTATCGGAGAATGGAAGGAATAAAAAATATATGTTCGTAGGGTAGAACTAAATCAATGTACAAAGAAACACCATAATTTATTTTCTGTTTTAAAATTTGATGTCATGAGAAATAAGCTATGGTACAGCCTACTCTGAAAATAAGGGAGTGAATGAATAAATTGGAGAGACCAAATACAAAAACACGATGCCCAGTTACAATAGAATGTCAGATAAGCAACAAATAATATTTTTAGTATAATTATGTCTCAGCTATTGCATGGGACATACTTACACCAAATAATTGCAGGGGACATGTTCACAGTAAAACAATCGGGGCACACATATACTACAAAGTTCATGGGACATACTTCTAGTAAAAATATTCTGAAAAACATCAGAAATTCAAATTTATGTTTTTTCTGGCAACCCTAATTGGAGAGCACACCAGTCCTTGTGACACGCACATCTTCAAAATGGGTCTTCAGTTACTTATCTCTGGATATCTCATTATATATATTTTGTCCCAATTTGTTACTCAGAGCACAGTAGGGTTTTGGGAAAATAGAGAGGGGAATGTTCTTTCTTGCTTTTCACATCTGGTGAAAGAAGCAATGAAGATTGTTCCATCAGTGCTGTTGTCCCCACAGGATCAAATAGCAAGTCAAAGGAAACTAAACATTGCTGTACAAGTTTTCTGTCACTTTCTAATTATAGTTACATCACAGCAGCCTTTCAACACCCCAAAGCAACTCATACTCCCCACTGGCCACTGTGAAGGAATGAAATAAGCTACATAATTAAGAAAATACAATTATTACTGATGAAAACATATTAAGGCAAAGATATAAAGGTAAGGTGCCTTATATTCTCAATTCCAATTTTCAAATCTTTAAATAGAATATGAGATATAATATGTGGAGGAAAATGTTCAGATTAGAAAAAAATTATCCTTTATGTGAAGTTCTTCTTGAGAGACAGAAAATGCTTGAGATCTAAAAGTGGCCTTGCGTTATTCACATCCACGACCCACGCTGCTTATTTTATCTGAAACGCCACTTTCCCTGTGCTGGTTCTCTGTCAGTGCACCTTGAGGTGACGGGCTTCAGGAAAAAAAGCAACTACTGTAAGGCAAGCCTTGTAAGGGGTAGATTTGTCCTGGGATGAGATTCAGATGTCGATCAGTCTCATAAATACAAGTGAGAGGCTTTCACTTGCAAGAGCTTCTACAGATAAGATTAAAGGCTTTTAAAAGTCAAAATACATAGCTGCTCTTAAAATACAAGCATCATGTAAATTATACACCCTCCCCCAAAAGAAAAAAAAACCCTAAGACAAACATCTCAGGTTTCTGATTTAGAAAAGAGTGGCAACATCTCCTTCTTTTCTTTTGCTAGAAATCCAGTAACTTTAGGTATTTTCCCAAGGGTATGTGAAGTTCCATTCATTTTTTTAATTTATTTTTTCTCTCTGTCCTTCAAACTGGATGATTTCTATTGATCTTTGTTCAAGTTCCCTGACTCTTTTCTTCTGTTATCTCCAGTTCACTTTTCCTGTAATTACAATTCCATCCTGTGAATTATTTTGTTTCAGTTATTGTAGTTTTCATGTGTAAAATTTCCATTTAGTTGTGTTTTTGCAGTTCTATTTCTCTAGTAAAATTTATGATCTTTCTCATTATTACCAGGATATTTTCCTTTATACCCTTGAGCATAGTCATAAGAGCTGCTTTAAAATCCTTGTCTGATAATTTCAACTTCTGGGTTACCTCGGGGTTGGCTCTTTTCTTGAATATAAGTCATATTTTCTTGATACCTTCTGTGCAGAGACATGTTGGACTATATCCTGCACAATGTGAACCATACAATGTAGAGACTCTGGATGCTGTTATGTTCCTCTGATGAGTACTGATTTTTGTCTTACTTTGTTCTACTTTATCAGGCAGTTAATATGCTGAACTGAAATGGTAAACTCTGTCTCCCCTGTGACATGCAGCAACTTAATACCTCTCCAGGTCTTTTAATCTTAGCCAGGCTGTGCATTAGGGTCTGTTCTGGGCATGTGAGGTTCAGCCAAGAGCCAGGGATCTGTGCAGAATGTATATGTAGAATTTTGAGTGCTGCCTCTCACATTCTTCATTTAGGAATTAGCCTTCTCATTTCCTAGATGCTGTGGTTGCCATGATGTTCTCTGAGGCTGTAAGACTGTGGGGTTCAACAAGAGTTTTAGGCAGCCTGAATGGGGCAGGCTGGGGCTTGCCTTCAGGCTACAAGTCATACAAAAACTGGAGAAATCACCCAGTGCATGCATTTTCCAGAATCCGCCTGCTTTGGGGTTGCTCTCCAGTGCCTTTATGCAGCTTTTTTTTTTTAAACAACAACAAAAACAAAAACAAACAAACAAAAAGCAAAATCATCTCCTAAGAGTTTAGAGATATATATAATAAAACTGGCTCAAGAGAAGTTACTCAGCTATGACCAGGACTGAAAGGCACTCAAATATTTTGGATTCAGATAGACATTTGAATCTCAGCTCTCTCAAGTACTACTCAGTGTCATATCTGGCATATGAAAACTCTGAATCCTCATTTTCTAGAACTGTAAAATGAGCATCACAATACTTACTTTTCAAGATTTTTAAGAGTAATATGAAATAAAAGTGTATCATGTGGGGTCTAACATAGAGGAGATGGTCACAAAAGTCCTCCAAATCTCATCCTAAGAGTCTTGGGAGAATATATTAGTATCCACAATATGTTTATATACTTGATCTAAACTTACCTATCTATAGACTGGATTTATTAATGCAATACTATTTATTCACATATATACACACAAATATATAGACTATATACAAATAATATTTATTCTAGCATTTCTTATTTTCTCCCTGTGGAATTTACTACTATACAATTTAGTTACATGTATAGAGAGACATCATGTTTGGTTTACATTTTCTTTGGCCTCCTTAAAGCTCAAATATGGTATTTTCATAAATTCAATTCTTCTTTATCAGTTAGCATATATTCAGTTATAATAGGCACTTTTTAACCTGATACTTCTTTAGCTTTTCTCAGGAAATGACTTGCACATCCCTGGAACATACTGGCTGGTGAAAGAGGAGAGTAAGTCGAGTAAGTCATTTGAACATGAGTCATTTAATTTTCATTTGTGAAGAAATGGAGAAATCACTACTCCAAGTACAATGATATTTTAAAGTAAATTAGTTTTAAGACAATCTAGAGAAACTTAGTAAATAGGCTAAAGAGGAAGTATAAGGTTTTCACTGCGGATGGTAGTCTACTAATCACCCACGTACCCAAAGCAGAGAATGGTCAACTGTGAGGAAATAGTAATGGCCAGAATTAGGTGTTATTGCTTTTGTGAATTTCGAACTCATTTTAAAAACTAAAATTTTATTCTTTAGCATGGGGCTGCCCTCCCAATTCACCCCATTCATTGAGGTGAGACTAATTTGCTTGTCTGTTTTCCAACCTGTTGCAAGAAGTTGGTCATCTGCCATGAACCCATCAGGTAATCAGAAGAGTGACTGACATGGTGACAGAGGGCTAGAACAAGAGTGTGAGCTCCAGGAAGAGTGGCTGTGCTTTGAGTCAGCACAGGAAGGAAGATGCTGCTTAAACATTAAATAGCACCCTATGTTGTCTTACTGTTGTAATGAAATTTGGCTTTGTCTCTAGGAAAAGTGTCTCTTGATACAAAGCTTCCAGTTGGATTTTTATTGGAACATGGAAACAAACAATTACATTGTAGATAAATTCACAATTCCTGCTTGTCTTAAGCCTTATAATCTTACTGCATAGCAGGTTTAGAAAAAACTGCCTCACATGAAATTTTCCAATGTTTCTTAGTAAAGCTTCTAGTGACCTAGTTTGCCATCAATACAGATTAGCAAAAACCAGTATAGATAACTGTGTGCTTACTTTGGGTTGGACACTATTGCAAACTTTTTACATATATCAATTCATTGAATCTAAAATTATGATCCCCATTTTACAGATGGGGGATTCAAGTCACAGAGAAGTTAAGTAATCTGCCTGAGGTCACACAGCTAGTAGGGTGTAGAGTCTTAAATTTAATCCAGGCAGCCAGACTCAAGACCCCTAGGTCCTAGAGAATGCAAGACACTGCCTTTTAGGGAGCTGGAGGGAAGACATGGGAGCAAGGTCTTGATGTCTACTGCTTCTGGTTATCACTTTTGTTTAAATTAAGGAAGGTATGATGATTCATTTGATGTATCAACTTGGCTAAAATATGGTGTCCAGTTGTTTGGTCAAACACTGGTCTAGATATTGCCATGGAGGTGTTTTATAGATGGGGTCAGCATCTATAATCCTTTGACTTTAAGTAAAGGAGACTTCCCTCAGTAATGTGGGTGGGCCTCATTCAAGCAGTTGGAAGCCTCTACAGCAAAGAACCAAGGGTTCCAGAGTATTTTAATTTCCTGGCTGATAAAACAAATGCCATACAATGTGTTGGCTCAGACAGTGGAGATTTATTGGCTCACTGGTTTTGAGGCTGGGAGAAATCCCAGATCACAATGTCATCAAGGTGATGTTTTCTCCCAGAACACTGATATTCTGGGGCTGGCTGCTGGCAGTCCTTGGTCCTTGGCTCTTCTGTCACATGGCAATGCACAAGGTGGCCTCTCCTGGCTTCTATTCCTGGTTCTGTTGACTTCCAGCTTCTGGCTGTGCCCCGTGGCTTCTCTCTCTGTGGCCTTCCCTATATGGCCTTCAGTAATAAGATTAAGACCCACCCTGACTGAGCTGGGCCACACTGAAGCACCTCATGGAAAAGTCCTATTGACAATGGGTTCACACCCACAGGAATGGATTAAGACTAAGAACATGTTCCTGGGTTATATAACTCCAATCACCACAGAGTAAAGAAGAAAATCTGCCTCAAGACTACACCATCTATTCCTCTTTGAGTTTCCAACCTGCTGGCCTCCCCAGTGGGTTTTGGACTCAAGACTTTGATATCGTTTTTACCAGAATTTCTCTGCTCTATGGAATTCAGACCTGCCAGTCTCCACAACTGTGAGCCGATTCCTTAAATTAAATCTCTTTATTTATCTCCTGTTAGTTTTGTTTCTCTGGAGAACCCTGATTAATATGGTGAGTTTTATTTATTTAAGTTGTAGATTTATTCACATAAAGTCCTTGACTAAAGTAGTCTTTTTTTTTTTTAAGAAACCACTAACAAATCTGCACAATCACTAAACTACAGCGAGCAGAATTGCTTGAGATTAGGAAAGAACTGATGTCAGTGACAGCGGCACCAAGGGGAAGCAGGGTCGGTTTGAAAGCAAGTGGCTCCTGACGGCAACTCTTGAACCACCTCCAGGATGGCAGCTTCAAACCTCCCTCAGCTGTTAACCAGCTCCCAGGAGAAGGTGCAGTGATCTGAAACATGTGTAGCCAGTAGCCTTCACTCTGCCTAACAGCTTCCCTCATGCAGCATCTGAGAAGATTTACTGCACCTCCATGAATTCATCACAACCAGATTAGAGACTCGATTCACGAGCGTGAAGAGAAAAATCCACCCACGTCGTCCAACAAGGAGACTCCCCAGCTCTGGAGCATCTGTCAAGGCCAGTCTCTCCGGGACTAAGGCTGCTTCTCTGGAAATGATACGAAAATTGCCTGTTCTTTTATATCACATTCATATTGATGGAATAAAGCAAAATCATACACCTAGAATTGCCGAGAAATGTTTGAGATGGTCTAGAGCAAGACATTATATTGTTGTCCTCTTCCCACAGTGCTCTAAGGAGCCATCTGTAAACATTTGTTTTCTTCTTAGAATGGGGAGAGATTTCGTTACATTGGATGAGAATGCAAGGAGATGAAGAGGGAGGTGGAGAATGAAGCTCTTTGGCACCCCCGGCTCACCCTGTTCCTTCCACATTGGGACAGCTGAGCTCCAGGGAGACGCAGGGAGCCACCTGAGGTGATTCAGCAGAGGGCAGATAGAAATTCTGCCCAAACTCCAGCTTTCCCCACGTGATGAACATGGCATTCAAGGGATTTGCACAACTATGAGGGGCAAAGTGATTTCAAAGCCTGCTACAGGATTCTAGCACTCTGTACTTTTTAACAGAAAGATCCTTTTATGGGTCTAAATAAAAAAATCTACTTCCACTGTCTTCATCTGCTTTGGGGATAAATAAAGTAAAAGCTTATTTACACCTTACATTTTAGTGCCAGAAGAATTATGGAACACCATAGAGCCTTCCTCAATATATTTCCCAAGGCTAAATAAATCTCCCACAAGCTGCTCTGGGCCTGTAATAGCTATAATGTTATTTTAGGGGTTGAAGTCACAGGGACACCTCAAAATATCACTAAATTCCTACAGTCAGGGTCTTCCCATCAATTTGCTATAAAGTCAGTTCTGCTCTACAGCGATCATTGTCACCAAGATTGCAAAACCATAAAGTAGCAAAAAGAAAAATTCCCTCTTGCTCCTCTGTGACATAAGAGGTAACAACAAAGGCCTTTCCAGGGAAGCGAGCTGATGGCTCAGCCGGCAGGTCCCGCGCAATCTCCACTCACCATCTGTGGAGCAGCCGCTGGTGCCGTCGCTGGAACAGTACCGCATTTCAATCCTCTGTCTTCCCACTTCCAGCAAATTCGGATCGGGCAGGCGGGCTTTGCACGTGTATCGGAACCGCTGCTCGTAGTGCCCGCCGTTGTCGGAGATGTTAACAGGCGCCCAGGGCGTCCAGGACGTGGTCTTCTTCAGCTCGGGGCACGGGGTGGTGTTGCAGGGCTGGTACTCCTGGGGGAGGAGGAGCGGGGGGTGGGTTACCACACAGCATGCAGGGGCAATGCCACAGGGGCGTCTTCCCTGCAGCCAAGGGCAGCACTCTCCAAAACGTCAGCTCCTCAGACACTCAGCTACTCGACAAAAAAATTAACACATTTATATTCAATTAGGCCATTAAGTAAAATGAATCGAATGCCTGCATTGGTGTTGTCGAGAGCCACCCCTTCTCTGAGAAGTTTACAGGGACTTTTATTAAGTGTTAAAAAAATAAAAGTGGGTCTTTCTGAAAATACAGAATGGATCCTGCAAGAGTTGCAGTTTCAGCAACAATTAGAAATAAAGTGGTTACAGTCTACTAGAGAGAGTCTCTTAGAAATAGACAAATATACTGTAATAACTAATCTATGATTATTCCACATGTTTTAAGGCCCTCCTATATAATGAGGAACCTAAATGTCAATGAATTATTTTAACTTCCCATTTGGAAATCCGCTAGTTGCCTTTATAAGCCATTGTAACTTGTTAACTATTTTGTGACTTTTGGGTTTGAGCTCTCTCTGCTTGAGCAGTTTTCTTTCAGTAAATCCTTTATATTGATGATTATTGGTGACGCAGTTTTCTTTGAAAAGGTTTTTAACAGAATATTTAGGGTTCAAATCAACTCCAAAAGTAATCTGCACAGTTTCTCCTGAGTCAACAGTGAGAATGAGGCAATAAACATAATTGTATGTGAATAAAAATTATCACATAAAAATCGTCTCCTTTCACTTAAGATGTAACTGAAAATACTGATTATTCTGATGTCAAGTTTAACTGTTTTCTCTAACAGCGTAAACATAAAATGATGGAACAAGAACTTGCATTTTAGACCACAGAACAATGAACAGATATTTTAAGCTCTGTAATTATAGATTCAAAGTATTAGTGTAGTAGTATATGCAAATAATAACTTGATACATGATAGTTTTTCAGCTATAAGAAGTTTCTCATCATTTCTGCAGTCTATACCTCGATGACCTGAAATAGCTAATTGGCATTGCTCAGTCTCTCCTCCCTTTCCTTCCTATCAGATGCTTCCCTTGTGAGGCACCGGGATGGCTGTGGGTAGCTGCATAGCTGGGTGGATTCCAAGTTCTGGCAAATGGGACATTTTATGTGTCGGTTGTGTTAGTTTGCTAAAGCTGCCAAAATGCAAAATACCAGAAACGGATTGGCTTTTACAATAGGGGATATTAGTTCACAAATTTACAGTTCTAAGGCCATAAAAATGTCCCCCAATAGGATGATAACTTCTCTGAAGAAAGGCCGATGGCATCTAGGGTTCCTCTGTCACATGGGAAGGCACATGGCTGGAGTCTGCTGGGCCTTTCCCGGGGTTGGCTTCTGGTTTCCATTGCTTTCTCCAAAATGTCTCTGGGCCTCTAGGTGTCTCTCTTAGCTTCTCTCTGAGCTTCTGAGCATCATTGCTTGTTCTCCCAGGGCATTTCTCTCTAAGCATCTGGAGGTCCTCTCTTAGCTTCTCTGGGGAAAACTCTGTATTTCATCTCTTAGCTTCTCTCCTCATTCGGGTTTCAACACCTGTCTCTAAAATGTCTCTGGATGTTTTCTCTCTAAGCTTCTCTGAGTTCAAACTCTGCCTTTTACCCTCTCACAGAGGATGCCAGTAAACTAATTAAGACCCACTGTGCTGGTTTGGATGTATTATGCTCCCCCAAATGACATGTTCTTTGATGCAATCTTGTGTGGGCAGATGTATTAGTGTGGATTAGGTTGGAATCCTTTGATTGTTTCCACGGAGATGTGACTCAAGCAACTATGGGTGAGATTTGATTGGATAATTTCCATGGAGGTGTTACCCTACACATTCAGGGTGGGTTGTAATTGAATCACTGGACTCCTATAAAAGGAGGTGCTGCAGCCAAGTGACACACTTTGGAGAAAGCACAGGAGCTGAGAGAGGAGCTGGAACACAACCTGGGATCAGCGGACACAGCCACGTGCCTTCCCACCTAACAGAGGTTTTCCGGATGCCATTGGCCTTCCTTTGGTGAAGGTATACTTGTGTTGATGCCTTCATTTGGATATTTTCCAGGCCTTCAGGCTGTAACTTTGTAACCAAATAACCCCCCTTTATAAAAGCCAATCAGTTTCTGGTATTTTGCATAAAGGCAGCATTAGCAAACTGGAACACCCACCTTGAATGGGCAGGGTTAGTCTCCATGGAAATAATCTAATTAAAAGATCCCACCCACAATAAATCTGCACCCACAAGACTGGATTAAAAGAACATGGTTTTCATGGAGTACATAATAGATTCAAACCAGCACAGGGGTGGAGGATGAAATTTAGGACCAAATCTGCCTGGATCACATTTTAATGATTTATTTGTCCAGATTTCTAAACACGATGGCTCCAGAAACAGGGCCAAATGGAAAGGATGCAGGGCTCAGCCTTGGATAGAGTGCCATGCCGTGACCTCTCCATCTGACGAGAAGAGACATTTCACTAGAGGGAAAACCTACTAATATAACACACCCAGTTATTGCCATACTTCATAAGTGATTTTTTATGTCAATGTTAAATGTACATATAAAATAAGTGTTAAGTAGCTCTGTAAGCTATACTCTATAAAAGAAAACTGCTCCATCCTTTCCGCATCTCTTTAGAGGAATATTTTGGCATTTCTCTCCATATAGCTAACGACTTGATTTTTCCAGGATTAAGCATGGCCCATTAACTGGGCACTACAGAAAAGGGGGATTTAGCTCTTTTCTCCACATCCCACTCACTTTCCTATGACTTCAATGGAGGCTGCCCATTTCTCTATCATCTTAGTAATCATCCAGTGGAATTATGGTGAGCTCGATACTCAGTGTTTGCAATTATTAGGAAGAGGACATTACCCACTCCCGAGCTAGGTGGTACATGATGCCTGCTGTCAGTTCTTGTCTGCTTCCCTTCCAGGCCGAGTCCACAGTTATCTTGTTTACTGGGGTGGCTGCTTAGAGTCCATGAACCTGTCATTAATTCAACCCCTGTCAGGAAGGGCGTCAATTGCATATTCCTAAGAAATTCCTCCGAGAAAGCCCCACCGGCTCCAGCCTGGTCTGGGTGTCCTCTCCTGGGTACAGCTCTGCTGCCCGTGTCCCCCTTGCCTCCATGTGGGGAGCACTTTGCCTCTCCCCTAGGTTCATCCTTTGTTTCCTATAGTCCAAGCCTTCCCCTTTCTTGGTTGATCTCCCTGAAGGGGAGTACATCCTCCAGTACCATGCTAAAAAGGGTGCTTAGAAGGGACAGTTTTATGCTTTCCTTTATTGCTCCACATATCTTTGTGCTACCCTCAAACTTGATTGAAAGATTGTTAGCAACTTTCAGCTGTGAATAATTTTCCTTCAGAATTCTGAAGCTAAGTCCCACTGTTTTCTACTTTCCAGTGTTGCTGTTAGGAAATCTGAAGCTACTTTGATTTCTAATCCTTTGCATGTGACCTTTACAAAAGATCTCTCTGGATCCTGGGTGATCTCTTTTCCCCACGGTTCTGACACGTCACCTATACTTAAGTTTGGGTCACTTGGTGAACCATGTCAATTTAGAAATTGATGCCCTTTGATCTAGAAATTTTCTTGGTGCTTTTTGTTGATTATTTCTTCCCCCTGTTTACTCTCTTTTTTCTCCCCTTGCTGGAACTTCTGTTGTTTGGATATGAATTCCTGGGCCCGTCCTTTAAATTTATCTTTTATTGCATATATTCTACTTTTTCTTATTACTCTACTTCCTTGGAGATTTATTCAATATTATCATCCAAAATCATTACTGAGATTTTCATCTCTGCTATTGTATTATAAAAATGCCAAAGCTTTTATTTATTTATTTTGGCTCTCAATTTTTCTTTTGTTGGAGTATGCCATTCTTCATTTCTTGATTGCACTATTTCCTGTTATTTGACAACGATAATAAGTCTTTTCAGGTTTTCTTCTTTCGTCATGGCTTCTGCGTCCTCCAGGTTTTCTATCTTTCATGTCAGATGCTCACTTTGGATGCCTGGACCTTCTTGGTTTTCTGTTCATATTTAAGAGTGAGGGGTACAATGTTCAGTTGGAAGGTCTGGGCACCGAGTGGGGCAGAGGTCTTGTCGCCAGGGGCATGACCTGCCTGGGCCATTTGGATGAAGACCTGCCAGAGTCCTTCAGCTGGGCTCCTCAGGGACTGGAAGAGGGGTCCTCGGTCCCCGCCCTGCCGGGACGGTGCAGGCTGCGTGGCCAGGGTCTGGGACCTGAGTGGAGGAGGAGGGCTGGGCTCCCCCGACCCAGTGGACAGTCATTCTCTCAGGCCAGAATGTCCTGTTCAGCTGTGCCCCGTGCCTGCTGGTCCAGGGACTCGGTTTCCCTCTGCAAAGGACAAACCTCCATGCTTCTGCTGGAAGGGGCAGGCCCAGGCCGCTCCACGGAGGGGCAGAGAGGATCTGGGGGTCTGACAACTTCTTTAGCAGATTCTGCCCACCCAAACCTTATTTTGCCTCTACCAGAGTCTGTACAATGCTGATTCCTGAGCCGCCCTGAAGAGTTTCTATCCTTCCCTGCGGCAGGGTCTGGATTCAGTTTCCTTGGATATGCTGCAGATTGCGGTGTTTTCTGTTTGTCTCTTTTCCCGTCCCATGGGTTTATGCCTTGAATAAGTTCCCTTTAATATTCTATTAGCAGGTGTACTAGTTTCTGATGGCTGCTGCAGCAAATCACCACAAACTTGGTGGCTTAAAACAATATCACTTACCATCTTACAGTGTGGAAGGACCAACGTCCGAAATGGGTTCACCAGGTTAAAGCCAAGGTGCCAGCAGGTCCATGCTCCCTCCAGAGCCCTGGGAGATTCTCCCCTTCCTTGCCTTTCCCGGCTTCCAGAGCTGCATTCTCTCTGCTTCTGTCACTATGATGCCTTTTCCTATAACTCTGACTTCTCCCACCTCCCCTCATGTGAACCCTTGTGATTCCATCAGGCCCCCCCAGACAACCCAGGGCAACCCTCCCATTTTGACATCCCTAACTCGGTCACATCTGCACAGTCCCTTGTGTCATTCACGGGAACATATGCAGGTTCCAGGGATTGGGGGTGGACATCTTGGGTGCCACCATCCAACCTGCCAGGGGAGGTTTCCATACTGAGAGAAAGTAGCTGTGTGTCTACACCACCAACCCTACCTGGCAGCCTATGATAATCTTTATTTTGTCGCTGTTCTAAAGATTCCTATCAGGTTTCTTTAAGCAGGAGCTCTCATTCCTGTTTACTGCATCACAGGCTTTAAAGAGAAAATATGAGCAGAGACCATTACTGGTTCCCTGATTTAACAGCCTCTCACCTTTCATTCCCGGCCTAACCTGGTGCTCCTTATCTCCACGCCAAAAGGTGCTAGCAAGATGGATGACTTCATTTTCCTTTGTTTATAGCATGTTACATTACGGCATTTTTTTGTATGCTGTCTCCTAAGTGAAAAACCCAACCCCAATAAATGCCATAAACCAACTTGTGTGAAAAACTAGAGAGAGCACATGTGCACTCTCTCTTTTACACATGACATGGAGGTCATGTGTTCAGAAAGCAATACAACCCTTCTGCGGACCTCCCCTACCTATTGTGTGGCTGCCCTGTCGTCTCCAGTTTGAAAATGTCATATGTCTCTATCCTGCCGTTGATCATCCAGTGCCAGGTTGGCTGGGCAGGAGTCCAGGAGCTGAAAAGGTCGAGGTATTTCAGCATTACCAAGTTCACATCACCTACACGGTAGATTCCATGGATAATAAGCTGAGATAGAAGGTTTTCCCAATAGCTCTTTGTTTCCTCACACTAGAAATATCACCTATCTACAGAGATGAAGTTTGTTTTTTAAGACAGAAGAGGGGCAAATATGTTTGCTATCTGGCTCAAGTGTATGTGTGCTGGTGACACGCCAACAGATAATATGCCATGGGACCCAGTGGTGTCACAGCTCAGGTTTGGAGAAGAGCAGTGTTCTCGTTTGCTAATGCTGCCGTTTTGCAAAACACCAGAAATGGATTGGATTTTATTAAGGGGGTTTATTTGGTTACAAAGTTACAGTCTTAAGGCCATAAAGTGTCCAAGGTAAGGCACCAACAATAGGGTCCCTTCACTGGAGAAAGGCCATCAGCATCCGGAAAAACCCGTTAGCTCAGAAGGCACGTGGCTGGTGTCTGCTTGCTCCCAGGTTGCATTTCAAAATGGTGTTCTCCAAAATGCCAGTGTCAGCTTTCAACGGCTTTCTTCAAAATGTCTGTCTAAGCTGCAGCTTCTCCCTGAGCAACTTCTGTCTGAGCTCTTATAGTGCTCAGGTAAACTAATCAAGGCCCACCCTGAATGGGCAGGGCCACGCCTTCATGGAAAGTATCTAATCCAAGTTATCACCTACAGTGGGTGGGTCATATCTCCATGGAAACAACCTAATCCAAAGGTTCCAACCTAATCAACACTAAAACATCTTCCCCCACAAGAATGCATCAAAGAACATGGCTTTTTCTGGGGGACATAATATATACAAACTGGTACAAGCAATTTATGATTATTAGATCTATGCTGATAACAAAGTCTGTTCTTTATGTTTATTATTTCCTCCTAATACAAAGCTTAACATTAGGCTCAGGATTTTTTCTTTCATTTGCTTTCTGAGTTTTGACTATGGTGCATGCATTTAAACTATCAAACTATGATACACTTAGAAATAGTGGGACCAATCTGCTTTATATTGCTGAGCAAAATTATGAGGTCAGTAATCACAAAGTAATTACTTAAATGGCTTAATATGATTAATATATACCTACAACCTACTGGCTCACTGCTGCTGTAACTATCCAAATTTGAATTGTACTTGAAAAGCATTGCATTTAATACTAAAGAAAGAAATGATTTTAAAAGGATGTAATAGAGCTAATTACTATTATTTGCCATATAAGGTTCTTAATATTCTGCAGGAAAATACTAAATAAAAAAGTTTCATCCAGAAACCTGGGAAATATACTTACTGGTTCTCCCTCACGTCTACAAGTCCTGTAGACGTGGCCTCCTGATTTTGTCCTGTGCACATTCTCTCCTCTCTACCTCCACTGCCTCCTTTGTAATTTGGGTCACCATTGCCTCTGGCCAGTATTACAAAACTACAGCATGTATCTCATCAAAATTTAGTTGTCTATTTATAATTCTGTCTTCTCTAAAAGACTGCCAGCTTGTCAATAGAAAGAACTTTGTCTTATTTATTTTGTATTCCAAATCTTGAATACGACAGTACTATTTATTTGGTAAATGGATGAATCACATCAACCAATTTGCAAATAAGGCTCTTTGAGTGGAATCTGCATAAATTTGTGGTGTTAATTTAGATAGTGAAGAAGAGCCCCTGGTGTTGCTTTCCATTTCTCCTTTGGAAAATGTAAAATTACTCATATTGCATAGGTTAAAAGCAAAACAGAGAGGATGGGAAAAAAGCACATGTTTGATACAATTATGTTTAGTACATAGTAAGAAACCCTCAAAATAATTTCACCAAAAGCTGGAGATAGAAACTAAATTTATTCTTTTATGGATACTTGTGGCTTCCATATGCATTGTTCATTTTTTTCCCCCAATAACTAAGATTGACACCCTGAAACAGAATGCCACTGTGAGTAAAGAAACAAGAAAGGGCCAAAGTATTAAAGCACATGAATAGAAGCAGAACTCTGCCCTCAGGGGCCTGTAGCGAACAGAGCAAAGACTGACAGGAAGTCCTGGAAATTAGCAGCACCCAGTAAGTAAGAGAAGGTAAAGGTCACAGAGGGACTTCTGCTTCTGAATGAGATGGAATCAGAGAAAGTAGGTCAACCCTCCCGCAAGGAACAACTGAACACGTATATGGAAGGCAGTTCTTAAGGCATCAGGCAGCGAAGGCCAGGGCTCCCCCAGGGGTGGGAAACAAACGAGCTGAGCCCACCATCCCCTCAGCCTCTGGCCCAAGAAGGCTTCCAGGCAGGGTGCAGGGAGGGGGTCCCAGACAGGGGCCGTGGCTGAGGAGGCAGAGGTGGGATTTGGGGGAGCCAAAGGGGCTGGAGGACTGAGGGCAGAACATGAGAAAGGAGAGTGTAGCAGAGAGAGAGAGCTCCAGAGTTAGGCAGCGGCCCTCACCTCAAGAACTCAGTTGAGGAAAACTCAAGGAGTGTGTGTGAAGAAACCACACCTGGGGTGGGGGAAGGAAGAGTCACCTGAGACTATTAGAGGGAACAGTGCTCAAGGCCCCCACAGGGCCGGGAGGAGGGCTCCTTCCTAGGAGCAAGAGTGGGTGCCCCTTCCTAGGAGCAAGAGTGGGTGCCCCACACTTCTTGGGGCACTCCTTACAGGATCAGAAGGGGCCATGCCTCTCTGGTGGGGAAGCTAAATGCTGCTTCCCACCCAACTAACAACGCTTACAAGGGATTACTGAAACAGACAAATTTATTCTATGCAACTTAATCGCTTTCCAAAAAAAAGTTCTAGCTTTCTTTTCATTTCTTTTCTTTTTTTTAAGGAATACAAAAATGCCCAGAACACAACAAGGTCAAGTTCACAATATCTTGATCCAGTGTGTAAAACTACCAGGTAGGCAAAGAAGCTGGAAAATGCAACCCATTATGAGGATAAAAATCAAACAATTGAAACTGATACAGATATGACACAACTGATGGAATTCATAGTCAAGGACATTAAAACAATTATGACTGTCTTCCATATATTCAAGGAGCTAGAAGAAAGACTGAACATAGTAAGTAAAGAAAAAGGAAAAATAAGGAAGAAATAATACCAATCTTCCCAAAATTTGCAGACAATTGAAAAGGAGGGAATATATCTCAATTTGTTCTATGAGGCCAATTATTCTGATATCAAAACCAGATATTAAAAGGAAAGAAAATTAGAGACAAATAAGCCCCATGAATTTAGATGCAAAAATTCTTAACAAGATTAAAATTAAATCAAATCCAGAAGTATATAAAAAGGATAATACATAATGACTAGGTGAGAATCATGTTGGCAATGCCAAATTAGGGTTAAAATTTGAGACTAAACCATGTAATTTGCCAAATCTCATTACATGAAGAAAAATCATTTGATGAAATTGACAATTCATTTCTTATGAAAACTTCTCAATAAACTAACAATAGAAGATTTCCTGAATTATGATAAAGGATATTCATGAAATACATACAGCTAGCATTATATTTAGTGGTGAAAGCTTAAATGCTCTTAACCTAATATCAGAAATAAGGTAGGGATATCTTCTGCCCTTACCACTTCTAATAAAGATTATACTAGCAGTTCTAGCCAGTGCAATCAGGAAAGAAAAGAAAAAAGGGCATCCATTTTGGAAGAGAAGTAAACCTTCTTTATTCACAAAAAATATGACTGTTTGTGTGAAAAATGTGATAGGCCACTGGAAGTAGTAAGTTAATTTATCAAAGTTGCAGAATACAAGATTGATATACAATATTGATTTCATTCTTGTGAATTCTATCAATGAACATCAAAAATTAAAATTTCAAAAGGATTCCATTTATATAACATCAAAATATGAAATACATAGGATAAAGTTGCTGAAATATGTGAAGACTTGTACACTGAAAGAGGATTTAAAGATTAAATATTATCATATATTAACTCTAGTAGCTTTGTTAAATAATTGGAGAGAGACACTGCTTTATGGACCCCAAATCACAATAATGTTAAGATTACCATATTCTCCCAAGTGATCTGTAGTATGCAAATCTTAATCAAAATCTCAGAAGGCTATTTTTGTAGAAATGTAAATGTTCATCTAAACTGCATATAGGATGCACGGTATCTATGAGTCATAGTCAAGATATTTTGGAAAAGACAAACAAAGCTGAAGGACTTACACTATCTGATTCAAGACTCATTATAAAGCTACAGCAATCAAGATGCTGTGGTACCAGCATCAAGATAGAAAGACCGAGCAAAGGAACAACACGGAGAGTCCAGAAATAGACCTACCCTTATATGACTGATTTTCAATGAAGATGCAAAGGCAATTTAGTGGAGAAAGTATAGACTTTTCAACAAATGGTGCTGGAACAAATGGGTATCCATATGCAAACACAGGGCTTTCAATCAGTAACTCACTCCATCTATAGGAATTAACTCACATGGATCACAGGTCGGTATCAAAACCATAAGAGTTGCCGAAGAAAACACAGGAGAACATCTGTATGACCTTAGGTTAAGCATGGATTTCCTAGCTAAAACACCAAAAGCATCATCCATAAAAGAAAAAAAAAACTGATAAATTAGAGTTCATCAAATTCAGGAACTTCTACTCTTTGAAATACACTGTTGAGGGAATGAAAAGACAAACCACAGGCTGTGAGAAAAATCACATATCTAATAAAGTACTCGTATCCATTACATATTTTAAAAATTAAAACTCAACAATAAAAAGAAACAAACAACTTAATATAAAACTGGGCAAGAAAGCTGAACAGGCACTTCATTAAAAAGTTTCTAGATGGCAACAAGCATATGAAAGCCTGCTCACCATCATTTCTTGTTGGAAGCATTTAAAATAAAACCACCTCTTACACAGGGTATAGATAACCCTTTTTAAGTTCTAATGAATTGGAATAGCTAGCAGTAAATACCTGAAACTATCAAACTACAACCCAGAACCCCTGAATCTTGAAGACAATTGTATAACAATTTGTAGCTTATTAGGGGTGACAATGTGGTTGGGAAAGCCCTATGGACCACACTCCCCTATGTCCAGTAGATGGATGCAAGAGTAGAAAAACAGGGACAAAAAAAAAAAAG
>PVKY010001518.1:0-31319 GCA_004027775.1 Bradypus variegatus | reverse complement strand
TCTCATGTGACAGAAGAGGTTGCGAGGAGATCTGCTTGTGATTGACCTGGGTTGGTTTTTGTGGAGGTGGGTTTTGTGTACTTTTTCCAATAAAGTGTTAACATTGAGTGAACTGTGGGAAGAGGGTGAGGTAGGAAGCTCCAGGAATCAGTCTACAACTGTCAAAGAGGCAGGAAATGTTTGAATCAACTATTTCATAACTTCCAAGTCCAGGAGAACACTGTACAGTATCCAGGGAAGAGCAGGAGGAAGTGGCTGGTAAATTACCACAAATACCAGTAAATTGCATTCTCCATGTGGCACTTAGCATCACCCGTCTCCCACTCATGGTAGCTAGCAGTGTTATCTGGCCCCTGGCATAGCTTTCTGGTGTCATAAAGGTACATAAAACTCCACTTCACCAGGATCTAGAGCAGGGAAAGGGTGTGTGGGGGTGGGGCGGGGGGGCTGATTGCTGATTATTACTTTTGATTAGTTACTTAGGATTGCTGGGGGCCTAGCTCTGAGGGCAGCCAGTGTTCCAACCCACCCCGAAAAAAGGCAGTGGAGGAGACTTAAAGATGGTGTGTTCCCTCAGAGCTGCAGAGGGCAGTCGAAGGGGTGCATTTGCCTGGCCTTCTGGCTGGGAAAGACTGACTTGGTAAACTCCTCTCTGGCATGCTGGTATGCCCCCCGACCCTGACTTTGCCCTCCAGGTAAAAGCAGCTTGAGACAACTAAAAGTGTAAGAAACAGTTGTAGTGGACAGACTAGGGCAAAAGTTTATCTGTTTAAGACCTGCAGTGGAACACCCAGGAGAGGGGGAAGGGTTGTTTTCTTGGAGGTAGAGGGGGCATTCAGGCTCCTGTAAACAGGGGAACTCCTACGGCCATGAGCAAGCACAAACCCAGGACAAGACACAGACCCAAAAAAGACAGAGAGGACCCTGTACTTTGCATTTGCTTTGAGCTGGTCTTCTGATGGGGGTACAGAACTCTGATGGAAAACACTGTCCAACACAGAGCCAATTTGCCAAGTTGGTGAAAGGTGTTTTTTGCTTAGGTTTGCTTGGTATTGTTAGTTCCTGGCATTCAAGGAAATTTCTGTCATCTCACCAACTGGTTACAAACTCAAGAAATGGACATCTCAAGGAATAAATCCCGGAGGTAACATTTTAAGATATTAAAATGTACAGTGTGCAACAAGACAGACAAAGAAACAGGAAATCGTGGCCCAGCTAAAGGGAGAACCAAAATTCCAGAACATATCAACAAAGAATACCAGATTGTGGGCATATGAACAAAGCCTTTTAAAAAATGTTAAGAATGTTTAAGGAGATGAAGGAAAATACAGGAAAAGAACTAAAGGATATCAGGAAAATAATGAATGAACAATATGAGAATCTCAGTAGAGAGACAGAAATTTCAGAAAGGAACCAAACAGAACTGAAATGGAGAATTCCCAGGAGGGTTTCACTGGCAGATTGGAGCCAGCAGAACAAAGAATCTGCAAACTCAAAGACAACTGAAATGAGTCAGGCTGAGGAGCAGAAAGTAAAAAGAATTGTAAAAAGCAAAAACAGCCTCAGAGACCTTTGGGACACCATCAAGCATTATGGGAGTCCCAGAAGGAGGAGAAAGAGAAGGGCAGAAAGAATATTCAAAGAAATAATAACAGAAAACTTCCCAAATGTAGCAAAAAAAACACATCCAGGAAGTCAGAGAACACTAAACAGTATAAGCTTGAAGAAAAATATGCATCATTACATACTGATTAAAACTGTCAAATACAAACAACAAGGAGAGAGCTTTGAAAACTGAAAGAGAAAGGCAGCATGTTACGTACAAGGGCGTCCCAATTAGATTAACTACCTATTTCTCATCAGAAGTCATGGTGGCAAGAATGCAGTGGGTTGAAATACTTAAAAATGCTGAAAGAAAACAATTGCTAGCCAAGAATTTTATATCTGAAGAAACCTTCTTTCAAAAATGAAGGAGACATTGAGACATTCCTAGATGAAGAAAGCTGACATAGTTCATCACCATTAGACCTGCCCTACAAGCAATACTAAAAGGAGGTCTTCACACTGAAAGGAAAGGAAAGGAAACTTGACAGTGGTTCAAAGTGGCATAAAAAAAAATAAAGACCACTGGTAAAGGTAACCATTTGGTTGAATATACATGCCAGTATAATTGTATTTTTTGGTATAATGCCACTTACTCTGTACAGGTGCTAAAATGCAGATGCATAAAAGGTAATGGTAAATCTATGGTTTTGGACATACAATGTACAAAGTTGTAACAAGTACAAGAAAAGGTGGGAGGACAGCATTAGGAGGAACAGTGTGTGTGTATATGCTATTGAAGTCAAGTTGGTATCAAATATGGTTGTTACATATTTAGGATGTTAAATTTTTAACCCCATGTAACCACAAGGAAAAAATATGAAAAATATATCCTGATAGAAATGAAGAAGGTACTTAAAATGGTACAATACAAAAAATCAGATAAATATGAAGTAGGCAGGAATGGAATAGAGGAGCAAAAAAGGTATAAGACAAAAACGAAATAGCAAAATGGCAGAAAAAAAGCCCTGTATTATCAGCAGTCACTTTAAATGTAATTGGATTAAACTTGCAAGTCAGAGAACAGAGATTGGCAGAATGGATAAAAAGCATGAACCAAGTATATGTTGTCTGTAAAAGTCTCACCTTAAATTCAAAGACAGAAGTAGGTTGAAATGAAAGGATGGAAAAATATATACCATGCAAATAGTAATCAAAAGAGAGTTGGAGTAGCTGTACTAATATCAGATAAAATAGACTTTAAGTCACAAACAGTTAAGAGGGACAAAGACAGTGGTTATATCCTGATAAAGGGATCATATTCAACAAAATGTAACAATTATAAACAATATATATGTAACAATTATAAATATATATACACTGCACAGCAGAGCCCCACCACATAAGAAGCAAATACTGGCAGATTTGAAGGAAGAAATTGATGGTTCCACATTAACAGCAGGAGGCTTTAATATACCATTTTCAGTAATAGAACAGCTAGACAATGAAGAAATAGATACAAGACTTGAATAATCCTCTAAACCAGTTAGACCTAGCAAAGATATGGAACACTGCCCAACAACAGAATATACACATTCTTTCTCAGTGCACACAGATCATTCTCGAGGATAGACCATATCTTAGGTCACTAAACGAGTCTTAATAATAAAAAATATTGAAATCATACAATGTATCTTCTCTAACCACAATGGGATGAAGCTAGAAATAACAGGGAGAAATGGAAAAGTCACAAATATATGGAAATTAAAGAACATATTCTTAAACAACCACTGGGTTAAAGGGGAAATCACAAATGATGTTAGGAAATACCTTGAGGCAAATAAAAATGAAAATGCAACATACCATAATTTATGGGATGCAGCGAAGGCAGTGGTGAGAGAGAAGTTTATAGGTCTAAATGCTTACATTAAAAAAGATTTCAAATCGGAAGTGTAACCGCAAACTGAAACTAGAAAAAGAACACTAAAACCCAAAGCGAGCAGAATGAAAGAAATAACAAAGATCAAAGTGGAGACAAATGATATACAGAATTAAACAAACAAAACAATAGAATCAACAAAACCAGAAGTTGGTTCTTGAGAAAGACCAATAAAATTGCAAACCTTTAGCAAGACTGATAAAGAAAAAACAAGAGGACACCAATACTTAAAACCAGAAATGAAAAGGAGGCCATTACTACTGACCCCACAGAAATAAAAAGAACTATAAGAGGATAGTATGAAGAAAAGTACACAAACTACATAACCTAGATGAAATAGACAAATTCCTAGAAACATACAAACTCAAGAAGAAATGGAAAATCTCAACAAACCAATAACTAGTAAAGAGACTGAATCAATAACCAAAAAGCCTCCTAACAAGGAAAAGCCCAGGACCACCTGGCATCACAGGAGAATTTTAACAAACTTTCCAAGAAAAATTAACACTGAACCTGCTGAACCTCTTCCAAAATTTTGAAGAGGGAATCTCTAATTCATTCTATGAGGCCAAGATCACCCTCATACTAAAGCCAGATAAAGACACCACAAGAAGAAAAAAACTACAGACCAGTATCTTTTATGAATGTAGATGTAAAAATCCTCAGCAAAATATTAGCAAACCAAATCCATTAAAAGAATTATACATCATGATAAAGTGAGATTTATCCCATGTATGCAAGGGTGACGCAACATAAAACCAATTAATGTAATACATCACAACGGAATGAAGGGGGGGAAAAACAACCATGATCATCTCAATTTACACAGAAAAGGCATTTGACAAAATCTAATACCCTTTTTGTTAAAAACAGTTGGGAATACAGAAAGTTCCTCAATGTGATAAAGGGCTTATATGAACAATCCACAGCTAACGTTTAATGGTGAAATACTGAAAGTTTCCCCTGTAAGATCAGGAACAAGACAAGGATGCCCACTGTCACCACTGTTACTTAACATTGTACTGGCAGTTCTAGCCAGAGTGATTAGGTAAGAAAGAGAAATAAAAGACATCCACATTGGAAAGGAACAAGTAAAACTTCCTCTATTTGCAGATGACATGATCCTATATCCAGAAAATGATGAAAAATGCACAGCAAAGCTTCTAGAGCTAATAAATGAATTCAGCAAAGTGGCAGGGTACAAGATCAACACCCCAAAAACAGTTTTTCTGTAGACTAATAATGAACAATCAGAAGAAGAAATAAGAAAATTCCATTTACAATAGCAACTAAAATAATAAAATATGTAGGATTCAACCTAGCCAAGGATGCAGAGGGCTTAAACATAGACTACTATGAAACACTGGTAAAAGAAGTAAAGACAGACCTAAATAAATGGAAAGACATTCTATGTTCATGGCCTGGAAGACTTAATGTTGTTAAGGTATCCATTCTACCCAAACTGATGTACAGATTCAGTGCAATCCCAATCAAAATTCCAACAACTTTCCCTGCAGAAATGTAAAAGTCAATCATCAAACTTACATGGAAGGGTAAAGGGCCCTGAATAGCCGAAGACATCTTGAAAAAGCATGAAGTTGGAGGACTCACACTTCCCAATCTTAAAAACTTATTACAAAGTCTCGGTAATCCAAACAGCATGGTACCGGCATGGGGACAGACATATAGACTAATGGAATCAAATCAAGGGCTCAAAAGTCAACCCTCACATGTATGGCCAACTGATTTTTGACAAGGTGGCCAAGACCAATCAATTGGGAAGGAATAGTCTTTTCAACAAATGGTGCTGAGGAAACTGGATCTCCATTTGCAAAAGAATGAAAGTGGACCCTTCCCTCTCCCCACCTAATACCATATACAAAAATCAACTCAAATTGGGTCCAAGACCTAAATCAGAGCCAGAACTATCAAACTCCTAGAAGAAAATGTAGGGAAGCATCTTCAGGACCTCTGTTTCTGTCTTTACACCCAAAGCACAAGCAACAAAAGTAAAAATAGATAAAAGGGACCTCATCAAAATTAAAAACTTCCGTGCATCAAAAGACTTTATCATGAAAGTAAAATGATAACCTACACAATGGGAGAAAATATTTGGAAACCACATATCTGATAAGAGTTGTAATATACAGAATAAAGAAATCCTTCAAGAACAAAAAGACAAACCAATTTAAAAATGGACAAAAGACTTGAACAGACATTTATCAAAGAAGATATACAAATTGCCAAAAAGCACTTGAAAAGATCCTTCACATCATTTAGCCATAAGGAAAATGCAAACCAGAACCACAATGAGATACCATTTCACACCCACTAGAATGGTGACAATTAAAAAAAAAATTACAAGTGTGGGAGAGGATGTGGAGAAATAGCAACACTCATTCATTGCTGGTAGGAATGTAAAATGGCAGAAGACATTTTGGCAGTTCCTCGGAAAGTTAAGTGTAGAATTACCATATGACCTGGCAGTCACACTTAGAGGTATATACCCCAAAAAGTGAAAGCAGGGACTCAGATATTTGTATATCAATGTTCACGGTGGCATTATTCACAATTTCTAGAAGTGGAAGCAACCCAAGTGCCTATCAACTGATGAATGGATGAACAAAATATGGTACATACACATAATGGAATATTATTCAGCTATAAAAAGGAATGAAGTTCTGATACATGTAGCAACATGGATGAACCCAAAAGATACCATGTTAAATGGAATAAGCCAGACATAAAAGGACAAATATTGATCTCACCAATACAAAGTAGTAAGAATAAGCAAATGCATAGAGTCAGAATATAGAATATAGATTACCAGGGGAAGGGGTAGGGATGGGGAATAAAGAGTTCAGGCTTAAAATGTAGAGTTTCTGTTTGGGATGATGGAAAAGTTTTGTATTACCAAAATTGGTGTGATGGTTGCACAACATTGCAAATGTAACATCAATGAATCATATATTTGAATGTGGTTACAAGGGGAAATTTTAGTTTGTACATATGTTACTAGAATTAAAATAAAATAATCCATGAAGCTGTACATCACAAACTGTGAGCCCTAAGGTAAACTGTGGACTATAGTTAATAGTACAACTATAAAAATAGGCTTTCCTCAGTTGTAATAAATGTACCACACCAATGCCTTATGTTAATAATAGGGTGGTATAGGGGAACTCTTTGTTTTGTGCATGATTTTCTGCAAACCCACAACTTCTAAACCAACACACGCAAAAAACACATTAATGTCAATGTTGGAAAGCTTTTCTTTCAAAGCAACGTTGGAAAGCTTTTCTTTCAAAACAATGTTGGGTACAGTTTAGAATCCAGTGCAGAATTTTGGCTTTCAGGCTGGCTCCTTTTGCCACTCAGCAAGATGCAGGGTCCTCTACCATCTTCCTTGACCGCAGCTAATAGTTAACAATCTCTGCAATACCAGGAGGCAGGGCTGAGGCCTTCAGTCTGCCAAACACCCACAAAGCTCTAACTTGTCTCTGCACTTCCAGGACCTGTTGCCAGAGAAGGGTAAAACCTGAATGCATTTCCTAGCCATGCACTTGTCTTGGGGAAAGGAGGTGGCATAGGCTGGGTGCAGGTCTGTCTGAGGATGGACAGAGTAGGACCCAAGAAACCACAGAGCCTGGAGAACCATGGGCACAGTGCCCCCAAAACCACAGGGGCTGATTTAATGAGATCATGAAAACGGTATTCTGTGTTAAAAAGGCAGCCACTGAAAAGACCACACATGAAGAAACGTAAACATGGCAGCTGCTTGCTTACAAGTCACACTTCTTGGTTGGGTATTGACACACCCATTCGGACAGGGGCCTCCCCTCACTTCCACAGTTGGACAGAGTACTAGAGAATGGGGGTAGAGTACAAGAAAACAGAAGATCAGGCTTGCCCACAGCACCTGGAAGAATAAAATCAGATTCTGTCTTCTAGTTCTCCCAGAAGAAAGGTCTTAGATGCCAGGGAAGCTGGAGAATGCATTTGTGTTGTCAGCTGGGAGGCAGAGGAATTAACAGATGCTTTGGAGTTATAACACTTAACTGGAGGCAAACCAGAGCCTAATCTTATGTTCTGAAAAAGATGAAGAGCCACAGAACCTGCCTCCCTCAGACGCTCAAGCCCCAGCCTTGATAATTAAAGGGCAGCTGGAGGGGGAATCCTGTTCATCTCAACTTGGGGGAAACAAACTTGCCCAGTTCTGCTGCCCTGAGTCAACCTCAAATCTCCCAAATGCCTTTCCTCCCAGTCTCAGCTCTGCTCCGTGAGCACCTGAAGGCCCAGGATTGCACTGACTTCTGAGGATAAATAAAGCCCGTTTCCTTGAACTGAGCTGAACAGTATCCTTATTGGCCATTGGCAGGCACTGGCTCTTTCTATGAGGGAAGGGAGGCCAATTGGAACGTGGCTCTGGTCATTTTCAGGTGAGGTGAGGTGGGGAAGGAAGCACATACCTCTACTCCTGTAGTTGGAGCACAGTGCACCAGAGTGAACACAGCCCTCTTTCGTAGTGTAACAGAATACCCATGAAGGCTCGTACATGTTTTAAACAAAACATGTCACTGATCCTAAACTCTCTGAGCCAACTGGTGAAGATGACGTGACTTAGCAAGCAGGGTGATTCTGAAGTTGTAGTAGCAGAGTCTTCTAAGAGGTTTGGGCAATAACGGGACATCTTTTCAAGTGGTTGAAACCATGCCACAGCCCCGAGATTAAATGGAGAACAAAGGAATCAAGGCTTCTTCACTGGACAGCTCCCTTGGGGCTTGGTGGGGCCCAGACCTTAGAGTGGAAAAAGGAGTCCCTCGAGGGAACAGACCGTTCTCAGGCTTCTACACTTTCCCCCCTGGGGCAGGGCTCAGCCTGTTTTCAATGCTGCTGATACCACCCTGGGATTTCCCCATGCCCAGCTCTTTCTCACAGATGAAAGGTGCCTCCACAGGCTCCAGTTCCTCCCAGGGCGTTACTGATTAGAATCTAGAGAAGCCACTGGAGGGAGATGCCTGGGTCCCCGCATTGCAGGAAGGGCTTGTGGCATCCTCAAAGCAGCACATCTGAGACTCCTAAGGAGGCAGTGTCCTGATCGAGCATCATCCCCCTGCCCTTGTAGATGGGGAGGCCCCACTTCTGACAGGACCCAGGGTTGTGCAGGCTGCTCGGATCTCAGATCAGGAAGCACAGAGAGCCAAGGATGCCTGGTCTCTGCTCCCCCAGGTGGATGGCCACAACAGAATGCACCTCTTTCCAGGGAGACACTAGCTCTCAGGGTGCCACCCCTTCCCCGTTCCCTCCTTCAGCCACAGAATCCCAAGAACACAGCCTCCGAGCCCAGGCCCCTTGGGTCCTTCAGAGAAAAGAAGTGAAGTCAAAAACATTTTTTTTTTCAGGTTGCAAGTAACGGGTTGGTGGAGCGACACCCCCTTCTTCCCCTCCCCCTCTAGCCGTTGGTGCTGGTAGGTGGGGGTGCTGGGGGCAGAAGCCCAGCAGCATCTTAGCCCCAGGGGCCTCACTGCCTGCTGTTGTTGTCAGACAGCTGGCTGGGGGTCCGCACCTCGCCCAGGGAGGTTGTGCCCTCGAAGCGCTGGGAGGCAATTGCTGCCTGGTGGGACATGCTCTTGCGTACGATGTCACCCTTGCGCCACAACACCACTTCCTGCAGGAGGGGGGATGAGGGGTGGGCAACACGGCACCATGAGAGGGAGCACAGGAAAGGTTTCCCAGACTCCCCACTTCCTCCCGGGGAATCCTGGGCAAAAACCTCCTCTGCTTCTCTCCTGCCAAAGACGGCATCCTCCCAACCCTCCCTGCCATAAGGGCTCCTGCCACCATGGGTAGGAAGGATGGCTGGCTGCAGGGATTAGGCCCAAGAAAGCAGACCTCTGCTCCAGCTGTGGGGCCACCTCGGTGAGACAACTAGCGGCATGAAGCCTGAGCCCCCTTCCCTGTACCCTCCACCTAGTGGGTCTGCAGGAGTGATACCTGCCCATCTTGCCTCAGGCACCGTGAGGGCTGGACGGGGTGTCCCGGGCCTCACCTGCTGTTTGAAGTAGCGCCGCTCCTCCTCATCAATCAGCACCAGGTTGAGGTAATAGCGCACTGAGAACTTCTTGTTGATGTCCCGCATGGTGGGCGTCAGCTCATAGCCCGCTAGGAAGAGCCGGATGGGGATGGACTCGCCTGTGAGGGGCAAGCAGGGAATGAGGGCTGGGACGGAAGTGCAGCCCCTTCTGCCACGCCGCTCTGCGACCCCGCAGCGAGCAGGGCCCGGGCCCTAAGGAGAGGGTGGCCGACCTCTGCTGCCCGGGGGTGTGCTGCTGACAAAGCCTGACCCCAGGCTCCCTGCCGCAGGATGCTCGCAGCATTCTGGCATGGGGGACAGCAAGCAGCAGCAGCCTGAGCGGCGTGTGCATGTGGCTGTGAAGCATTTCCTTTTTGCTCACACATGATGTGTTTTGTTGCTGGGTTTTCAGGAGGCAATTGTGAAACCCCAGCTAACTCACCATGTCCCCAGCAAGCCTGATGGCACCTCCCTCCATCCTTAATCAGTATATTCCCCACCCAAATACATGCCCACTCTAATATGGGTTGGCAGGGAGGTGCTGTGGTCCAGAAAGCAGAAAACCCTCATTCTGATTCCGGTCCCAGTTCTCCAGGAACCAGCTATCTGACTTTGGGGTAATCCTGTTCCTTTTTCAGGACCTTAATTTTCTCATCTGGAAAATTACAGAATCAGACTGCGTAATACTTTTGGTGCTTTCCAGCTCTAACACTGTGTCTTTTGGGGTATAAGTGGAACAAAATTAGGGCGGTAATTCCACCGGGAAAGGCCAAAACTATCATGCAGTCTAAAGCTAAATGAGTTTTTAATTATCTGCTATTTCATATTGTTTCTCTTGGTGCCCTGTTTCATTTGTACTGGAAAAACAGCAGTTGGCTGTATTTGCACCATTGGCGGAAAATACAGGACATCTGAGAGCACCAGGAACGTCTGCTCCAAGGCCCCATGGGCCTGGCATGGTAGCACCCATGGATCTGTTGCCAAGTCCCCCATGTCACAGGCTGCAAAATCTGTACTACTACTCCTTCCCCAAGGAGGAGACTGTGGAGACAAACTGAATAAACCTCAGAAACACCAAGCACTTTGAAATCAAGAGACATTTGTTATCATCTATTGCTGCAGACCCAGTGGGAACATAAATGATTGCTATTCCCAAATAACCACATGGGTTTTCCAAATAACCGCTGATTGTAGCTCCACTCCACCAGGTAGAAGGTTAGCTCCATTGGGGGAGGTGACCATCTCCATTGAATTCCCAGAGCCACTCCCAGGACCTTGCAGTGTCAGCCAGAATAATCTCGGAGGCTCACTAGTGTTTGGTGAACAAAACCAGTGATGAGCCATTTCACCAGAGCTAGGTGCATCAAAAATGACTATCATACATTCCTCTCTTGCTCCCAAGCGGCTAGAATGTCAAAAGGAAAAAAGAGAAAAATGTTCAAACTGTATCTGCTAAAGTACTTTTCAGTTTACTTTTGAGCAGGTGTAACTCGTGGAAAGAAATCCTGAACAGAAGCACAGTATATAAACGAGGTCCAAGTAGAGTTGTGCCGGGTAAAGATGGCATCGGGGACCCTGAAGCTCCACACACTCAGCCTTCCTTTGTGAGATCCATGGTGTCCAATTTAGAGATGAGAAATTTATAGGCTAGTAAGTAGATCTTACTTTAAAATGAAATCCCCTAAGCCCCTCTATCATTCTGGGATGGGCCTAGAGGAAAAGCAGGTGGCTGAGAGCTGTGGGGTCCCGAGAGCTCACCTCTCACAGGTGCCCCATCCATGATCTCATACTTGGCTATGGTGTCATTCTCATGGTAGACATTGGGGCCTGTCCCTGTCGTTTCCCGCTTGATGATATCTATCTCCATGTGCTTGATTTTGATTCTCACCAGCAGGAAGTATATCTTCCCTACGATGACATCTTTCAAGTGGTATCTGGGGAGGAGAAAGTTAAGGAAATGAGATGTTTGTCCAGCAGATGGCCCTCTGCACTTTTACGCACCTTTCTTGGTTTCAGTCGAGTATGTTGCCATGTGTGGTGGTGTTGCAAAATGATTTCCTAATATATTCTTTACTTGAACCCAATTAACTGCTGTCACTCTGCATTCCGTATCCCACTCAAAGGCAGCTTTTCCTAAATGTTACTTCACCCGATCATGTTTGCTCATGTATGTATGCTTAGTATGTTTACTCCCTCTTAGGCCTTTTGTGTTTGTGTGCTTTTTGAGACATTCTTGGGCACTGACAGACCAGTCCACAAGCACGGGGCCAGGTTTCTCTCTCCCTCTCCAGTCTCCACGTAATGCCTCTCAGGAACTGGGCACAGGTGGCTAACAGCAAACAGTGTCTACCTGCCTTGCCCCAACAGACGGACTGGCAAGGGCAGCAGAGGAAGGAGAATGAACCACTTCCATCAGTGCCTGCCCTCTGGCCTCCGCTCAGCAGTGCCACTGCTCTGTGAGCTGTTAGGAACCCAGCCATGCTGCAGAAGACTTGCTGCTCCCCAAACTTTTACCGCTGGGCTGGTAGCCTGTATGTGCACAGCCCCGTATGACACATGGTAGGAGGACAGCACAGTCTTTCATCCTGGAGCTCAGGCCTGTGGGGCATGAACGTTGGCAGGAATGTTAGAATTCAGCCTCCTTCCAGTGCAGATGAAGAAAGGCAAGCTCAAAGAGGATGAATACAGAAACCAGGATTTGGGTAGGGGGAAGAGACAAGATGTGAACTAGGCTCCTGATTCTCAGGCCTGTGTTCTTCCTACTACACATCACCCCTCTGCTTACCACCTAATCGGAAAGACTGTAGACAACTTGAAGGAGATGCCTAAAAAAGACTTACAAAAGCAACATATGGGCCACTTGTACATGTCAGAAGGAATGCTGGAGAGCCTAGGTTCCAGGGGTTTTCATACCTTTATAAATCAACCACTCCTTTATTCTGAATAAAGTCTTATGCAGAAGCGTACATATCAAAGATGGATAAAAGAGCTGTTCTGGTCTGAAGGGGGGTGGGGGCCCGGGGCCCTGCCCCTGGTGTTTCCTTCCCGCCACCCTTTCCATGGCATCATATATGCCTGAAGCCCACTGGCCTAGTGGAAGCCCCTCATTTTCAGATGAGAAATCCTAGTTACAAACATGCTTAGTTCCTGCTGTCCTTAACCCAGTCTCCTGGTGTCAGCAGAGGCCTGGCTCCCAGTTGTGGTCTGTTCCATTCCACTGTGCAAGACATACACTTTCACACAGCACTGGTTCCTTGACATCAAGGCAGGGTTTAGGGAGCAGCACTGGGCTTGCAGAATGGACTTCACATTACACACAGACCTTTAGAGGGGCTCTTATATACCAAATTATAAGCTTACTGTGAGCTCTTGCAAGCAGGCACTGCATGTGGGCCAGTGCCCAGTCCCCAGGTGGGCAGGCATTGAAGGACCACCCAGAGCCCGGATTCTTTGAGGGTAAAGGGGTAGGAAGCCTGTTCACTTACACATCCCATTGCCAGGCCTAGGCCGACCTCCCTCCCAGCCCATCACACAGCTCCATTGTGGGGGCAGGTCAAGGAGATGAAGCCCCAGAGGGATGCTCTGGGTTGCAGTGGTCAGTGGACGTCAGATTGGAGGGCAGGGGGAAGATACCTTCCCTTCACCCCTCTTCTAGGTACCAGGTACGTACCAGGCATTAAAAAAAAAATAACCTGTTCTCATCCCCTTCAAAGGGGAACCCTGCAGCTCAACTCCCATTGCCCTGAGCCTCTGGAGGTTGTGGGGTCCGAGGGCAGCAGCACAGTACGAACCCTTGTTGGACATTTTACGACAGGTTTTAGCTCTTGGTGAACAGAATGAAAACTTTCATTTTCAGGAATGTGTTACATTCATAAGAAAGATGCTTGTGGTCCACTTTTGACTGTCAGTGCATTTTATGATAATACAAGCAGTAAAAAAAGTTTGAACATTCTAACAGTAAACACAATTTAAAACATACATGGCTTCCCAGCTTGCCAGTTAAAATAAAGTTATTTTAGGCCTTTATAAAAATGCATCAGATATTCTTTGCTACAAGCCATTTTATTTCAGGAGGGAGCAACCAAAAACGTCCGGTTTCCTCACTTGGATTTCTAAAGACATTTTGTATATAAGAAACAACTGATAGAAGAGGGGAGTGGTATTTTGACATTATCATAATCAGCAGAAGAAGTAAGTGTGCCTAGAATCCAAAACAAATAAGGTCCTGTTTGTTTAGCTTGATTTTGAAAGACATGACAGGATGTTTCATTTATTTGTACCTTCTTATTTAGTACAGTTTCAGTAACATGAAGTTTTATTTCCAAGCAATCTCACTTTAGCCAGCCCAGTACACATATCCACTATTTTACTTCTGGGGTCTCTCCCCTCGTGGCAGGTCACCATGATGAGCTGCACTGTGGGGCTCCCTTACTTGGTACTCGGATCAAGTCCTACCCTAACCTCCCTATTCCACAACCATGGGGCCCAGGACACTTACTTGGATTTATTGTACTCAAACTCAATGTGCAGACAGTCCTCGATGCCCACCTCCATCTTGATGGAGGAGTTCAGCTCCGGGTATGTGCTGAGTGTGTGAACTACAATGTCCATCTCTTTGACGACGTCGTTGAGACGGCGGCTGATGGTGGCTCGAAGGAAATACCTGTAGGAGGTGGTCGCAGCGTGAATGGACACTCTCGTGTCCAGCTGCTGCCCACAGATGGCAGGGACTCGAGTGGCCCAGAGAACCCCTTCCCTCCCTGACAGTTCACCGCTGTGGGCCCTTCTCTTAGAAAAAAAGCTGCATGCACTTATGCAAAGAACTATGCAGTCACCATTCCAGGGAGTTCAAAGACTTCCTCCACATCCCTTCTTGAATCTGTGACCCAGGGTTAAGAATTCTGTCCTGAGTCAAAGTGATTTCTGACCTCTGATTTCTCTATTCTTCAGCCTTTTGTGGCGCCGACACTATTTAACTTGTGCTGGTTACAGACTTCATCTCTTCTACTAGCTCCTAGCTCTTTGAGTTCAGGGATCTGTCTCCTGCTCATCCTTGTGTACCCATTCATTTAAGGTATTCTGTCCACTCACACTTAAAAGAGAAGAACAGGATGGAGAAACAAAGTCCGCTGTTCACTGAACAAACATTTCCTGAGCCAAGGACTGTGCTAGATATAGGACGAACAAAACACAGACTCACAGGATGTTCACAGTCCACTGGGGGCGATGGGCAAATAAACAGAAAACATAGCAGAAAAGTGCCTTCCAGGCAAAGCAAACGTGTATATAAAGCATCAGAGGGTGAAAGGACCTGTTTGTGTGAATAACAATGAAAAGTCTCTGGCTGAGACTTGGATGCTTGGGTAAGGTTTACTGCAGGAGGGGACAAGCAGGAAAGAAGACAGAGAGACACAGCCGCTGCAGCGCTGCAGGCGAGCCTGGCCTCTGTGACTACATTCCCACGATGCCTTCCCCAGCATCTGACTTAGCTAGGTCCCCTTGACTTAGCTCCACGCTAATGTCCAGCCATGGAGAACACACCTCTTTAGTGATTTTTTCATCTAAATACAACTTGGATAATCCCTACCACCTGTCAAGCATTACTGGAGGAAGTTATACAAAAACACTAACTGGATCGACTCCACATTTAGGCCACCACCGTCTGTGTGGCGCTGGCTGCTCCTTGGCAACCCCTTCATTCCTCTCAGTAACTTCCCTGCCACGTTCCACAAGACATTTGTTCCCAGCCCTCTTCTAACTGCTCAGGCTCCCAGGCTTCCCCTCCCTTTCCCCTCTACCGAGCAGACGTCAAGATGATGGCAATCTACTTTCTCTGCCTCACGCTGTGTCTTACTTAGGGCTGCATCTTCACAAAGCCTGTCCTCTGTTTCTCAACACCTTTTCTTCTCCTCCACCTGGCACACGGATTCTCAGCCTGGAAGACATGAAATCACTAGGGGGGCTCTGAGAAATCCTGGTTCCCAGGCCCCCTGTGAGCTGATGGTTCTGGAGAGGGCTCAGGCATCCACATTTTTTAACTTGTGGGAGCCTCGGTTGAGAACCACTGTTCTGGCACCTTGATCCTTCAAACCCTCTGATCTTCTCAACATATTCAATCTCTCTCTAGCTAAAGCTTCTTCCTTTGAGCTTACACAAGTCCCAAACCCATCAATCCCCAAAAATGCTCTCCGGGCCTGCTGCCCTCCTGACCTGACCTGCCTCAGGCACAGCTGTCGCAAGAGAGGCCCTGGGCCCTCCTCCCCATCCACTGCTCTGGATCCCTTGCTTCTGCCCCCATCACCCAACAAACTGCTGTCTGAAAGGTAACCATGGCCTCTCGCTGCCAAATCCAGTGGTTTTGTTCTGCATTAGGAACATAAAGCATGTCCTCTTCCTTCCCAGTGCTTGCCCAGGAGGCATCGCCCTTGACTCTTCTCATCCTCCTCCTTCTGTCCTCTACAGTTCAAGCCCCCCAGCCCTGCTCTCTCCTCCCCTCCCTGGATCTTCTTGAAAAACCTCGGTCATGGTGTCTGAGCAGGTGTGCCCAGCGGAGCCCTCTGAAGTTTCCCATCCTGTGCTCCAGGCTTGCGTTTCCAGTTGTCTGGTGAACTTTTCCACCTCTGTATTCTGCCAGCACTTCAAACACATCTCTAGAATTAGGTGACTCTCCCACCTGCTAGCCCTGAGCCCTCACCTCTTCTGCAGCATCCCTGGTGAATTCTGTGGGCAACTGTCCCACATTGCCTTCTGCCTGCTCCCATCGTGCCCATCAATGTAAAACTCCTGGGGCCTTGGAGAAGCCTGCGCGCTGTTCTGTCTCCACACATTTCCCATATCCACCAAAAGCTACACACTGACACAAAATCAATCTTCCTAGAGAACCCCACCCCTGCCTAAAAGCAAAAAAAAAAAAAAAAAAAAATCTCATGTTTTCCTTCTACTTGGTAAGTATGATACAAGCTCTTAATCTGGAATTTACATACTCTACAAGCTGTACCGAACCAATTTTCCCTTCTTCGCCTCCTCGCTTTCTCAACATGAATCCTGCAGTCTTCATCTAATTTGGGCTGCAGTGTCTTTCCTTCTGACATAAAAACACTTAAGACAAAACCAGTGCAAAAACCAAAATTAAATAATAATAAATCCCGCTGCAAGCTCACTGTTGCTGCCTTCTCTGAATTCACTTTTGAAACACTATCTTTGGTGGGGAACATGCCAGCCATGAGGCCTCCCTGCAAAGATGTAAAAAGAAGAGTCCACAGAATCCCTTCTGATGGCAGAGGAAAGCCAGGGAGACAGAAGGGGAGGGAATGGGGTGTGTTCCCCAGGCCATCCTAATCCCAGGCCTCCTGGTGCTCAGATGAGCTGCTCTCAGGAGACCAGGTATTCCGCGGGCAGCAGGGAGCCTGCTTCGGCCCAGGACACCACACGGTCTTGGTGCAGACCTCAGAGTTCAGCTGCTCTGTGGAGTCAGACCCAAGCCTCAGAGTTTCCAGGACTGGAGCAATAAAATAATCATATCTACTTATAACGTGTTTACTAATTTTCAGAGAACTTGTGCTGTGTGGCATTTTCCCATCAGCTCCGAGAGATGGAGGGAACAAGTCTAGAATTAGGATCCAAATCTGTTACCTGTTTCTCATGGAGGACGCTGAGTTACAGAGCATGTGAAACCTGCTCAAGACCACACTGCCGGGCTGTGTGTGCGGCAGGCTGGACCAGGCACGGGATACCCCAGCACCCAGCTATGCTGTGCTGGGCCGGCTCGGCAGGGAGGACGTGAACCGGCTATTACACACAGTTACTAAATGATGTAAACTTAATTAGATTATATTTAAAATGAGGGTAACACTCAAAACTCATCACATCCTAATTGCTTTGCCACATTTTAGGATTTTAGGCTCTGATGGGTATTTACATCTGGGGATTCTGACTCTGCCTTCAGGGATGTCACGATGGTACTTTGAAACGGGTTGTGCAGGGATATTTACACTGTGGAAATTGACAAACGCAGCAAACCAGGGCTTTTTCCTCCTGGAGACCCAGAAGCTAAACATTTACCAACAGGCCACTGGGCTCAACCACCTGCTGTACTGGTACTCAAATAAAGGCCCTCTTGCCATGAGGACCCCCGTGGGTCCTCCCACAGCTTACCGTAGCTTCACGTTCTGCCCCGTGTAGGACTCATATGGCTTCTCCACGTGGGTGAACTCAAAGTCAAAGGCCTGCGACTGGCTGATCTCTCCGGGCCGTGCCAAGTCCTTCACCAGGGACACAAACTCATGGTGGTTCCCACGGTCGTAGTAGAGTTCTGGAGAGACAGAGAGCGAGCACCGCCCTCCTCCATCACGCCCTGACCTGTGCACAGGGCCAGCGAAGGTCCTTCCACTCTTTGGGAAGGCCCCAGCTCCTGCCCTCTCCACCCGCTGACGGAAGGCACGTCCCCAGAACAGACCCCTTCCCGCCTTGACTTTGGACTCCCTTTCTTTTCCTAACCCTCACCCCCCAACACACACACATGCTCTTCTCCCCATATGGTGGTCTCCGTACCACCCTCCTTTCCAAACACTGCCACGTTATGTGCTGAAATTCTGCAGCATAGAAAGAACCTCACAAACTCCTGCTCTGGGACAGGAGAACAGCACTTAGTAAGGGATGTGTTGGGGGACCGATATCAAAAACACTACCACTATTTTATTTAACAATTCTGACTTTCAGAAGTGTATTTGTTGTTACTTAATCATGTCATGCTTATGAGAACTGAGATGCCCAGCCAGGGCCTTATCACCCCATTTCACAGGTGAAGAATGAGAGGCACACAGCTGAGACTGGAGCAGACTCCCCCAGGAGGACCCACTCCTGAGACCTAGTCTAACGGGGATTACAACGCACCCCACTTCATAAAAGTTTTGCAAGGATCAAAGGAGGTAAGACTCAGAACCCATATTAACTGCCAGCATTCAGATGCAGTGGCTAATCTAACACAACAGTTTTAAGGTTACTCCCTCCATCTAAATCAGTGTAACTCAGACAGCAGCTGCTTCGGGGGTGCTCCTAGAGGGCTTGTTAAACCCCAGCTTGCTCCCTTGGTGTTTTCTGATTCAGTGGGTCTGGGGTGGGCCCCAGGATTTGCATTTCTAATAGATTCCCAGGGGATGTCTAAGCTGCTGGTTCCTGGACCACACTTTGAGAAGCACTGCTCTAAATTCCTGCTCTTCTGGAAATAGCTCTGGTATTTCTGTATTCGATAGTTCTAGTATTTCTGTATTCGAAGTTCATGCCACCCATTTGTCCAGTATTTCAGGCTTGTTTGCATTCTGCTATTTAAGTATGCGGTATGCGTTTCACTTACACACTTCGCCTTCCTTTCCCCTTTTGGACTGCTCAGCCTATACCTCCAGCTTCTTGGATGCACCCTGAACCCTGGGCACTGCACTGGGTTCCCACGCTGACTGTGACAGCTCAAGCTCCCACACCCTCAGGCATCTCTGGGTCGAAGCCCTGTGCTCGATGTCACCTACAGTGGGGCAGACCACCCAGAACAGGGCAGGCAGGGCACGTGGCGACTTCTGCCATGTGCTGCTTGGGGAGAAGGGGACAGGTGTGCAGAGGGGAGTCTCTGGGAAACGGCCCCACTGGCCTGGCTCTCACCCTCTCCAGAGCCCAGGGGGCCATTTCTCTCAAGGGTGACTGGAGCTTTGGGGGCTGTCAGGGAGCAGCATTTGCTCTGGAGCCCACCCTAACAGCACGAGGCCCAGGGAACCAAATCTCTTGCCTCCCCAGAGCCGACTCAAGACTCAGACCTGTTCCCAGGAGGAGCAAGATGGTCCTAAGGGGTGCTTTTCTGGTCTGAGTGCAGAACCAACCCCAAGAGGAAGACATTCTGAAGCAGAGTGGGCTCTGTTTCAGGATTTGTCTGCATGCATGAAGGGAGCAGCAGGGTGGATAATTGAACCCCAAGCCAGCAGGTGCTCTTCTGTATGAGTTCACAGCATATTCTGTGGTTACGGCTTCTCACAGACTTTCTTGTGTCATCACACTTTGATCGATCTTGTATCACAATCTACCTGCTCTCCCAAACACTAAGGGGTTTCAGAGGGGGTGGCATCGTGGGCAGTGATACCCTGCAAAGCAGCTAGATGAGACAATACTGAACCAGGGGGGTTTCACACAGGGAAACATGCAGGCCCTACTGTTGGCTTTACACTCCAGGCACTGTGTCCCCAGTAGAAGGGGGAGAACAAGGCCAGGGCTGGCCACAGTAGGGGCCCCTCCACTTGCTCTGGTTGGCCTCTTTCCACACCAGCCCTTCTTGATGGCACTGATCTGTGGAGCCTGAAGCTGGCCCATGCACCTCACTGGCTTCTGGCCATGGCTCCAGGGGAGAGATGGCAGGGTGGGGCCCAATGTCCATGAAACTGCAAGGTCACGAGAAGGATGGAAAAATACACAAATCTGATCGCAGCCTGCAGGCAACATGAGAGATCAACACAACAGAGAAGGATCCGAGAGCGCCGGGGCTGCCAGCACTGAAGAAGCCTAGCAACGGCGCAAAGCCGCTCTGCCGGGCTTCACAGGGGAACCTGGCTGGCTGGCAGCTGGGGACCTTTGGCAGGCGAGACGTTCCCCGCATTGTGATAGCATCATATTCTCCCCAGCTCTTTTTCTTCAGGGTGCACACTAGCATCACCTCCTGCCTCAAGCATCCCGGAAGAGTGGCAAGTGTGTGGTCTAAGTGGGGCTGGATTTGGCTTTTTAATTTATAATTTATGAGCCATGTGCAATTCTCTTGCAAACACTGTGGGGCAGAGGGGGCAGAAACAGCAGCTATTTGCCAAAAGTTTGGTTTCTTCTCATGTAATTTAAACATCCAAGGCTGTTCTAGCAAGAAGTTTGTGCCCTAAGGAGACTGTAAACCACCTCATTCCATCCCAAAGATGCTACTCCAAATCATCCCCACTTCTTCCTAGCCACCAGGGCCTCAGAGAAAACAGACATTCCCAAGTAGAAGTAACTGGCCAAGTTTTTCATTACGGTAATTTCCCTGTCCCTAGCTTCCTTCTTAGTCCAGCAAGAGGGAATGGCTTTTGTACTCAGGATGTCTTCATGGTTGAAACTTGCCACCGAAGGCTGAGAAGGGCCTTTGCCACTTTGGAAGGAAATGGAGCCAGCTCTGCATCACAGGGTCCTCCCATCAAAGACACCCAAGACACAGTGCAGGAGCCAAGACCACATTTAGCCTGGGCTTCATGCTGAGCAAGGAAGAAGCACAGGCCAGCAAGGACAAACCCTCCCAAGAGCCACCTCACCCCTCGTCCTAGTTTTCCCAGCTACTGTTTGCTGGCTGGCAACTGAGGTGACATTCCTGCTTGCCATATGCCACTTGGAGCTCCTGGATCACAGCAAACATGCCAGGGCAACGGTGCCTCAGGGCTTTCTCTCAGTGTGCCTGTAATTGAGTATTTCAAGGGCTGATGGATTGAAATGCAGAAGCCTCCAGAAGCACAGACCTGATTGGTGCTGACAGATTCAGGAGCCTTACCTTTAAAAACTTTTGAAATACCCAGATATTATCTATTTGGCTTTGAAGTAAGTGCCCTGTCTGCCCTCCACTCAAGTTTGACCTTCTCGTTACCTCTTGTTTATTTAACCTCATCTGCCTCCATGGCGGCCCAGCTCAGGCTCACATCCTCTATTAACATTCCCTGGGTGATCCCAGTTGAAACACGGCCTCTCCTTCCCCTAACTTATACTGCTCCCCTCGGCACCCTGTGCCCTTGTATGTTACAGGGCATCTTTCCAAGGATGAGGGCCACCAGCTGCAGAAGTGCCCTGGCTTAGAGCGCAGCCCTGGAACAACATGGCAGATGCCTGGCATCATAGGGGCATGGACTCCGCCATCGGAGGGGCTGCTGCAGGGGTCCCAATGGGGCTTACACACCTGCTGAGGACAGAACACACACAGGCTGCGGTAGATGGACAGGACCTTCTGCTCTCGGTGGGCTCATCTGAGCAGTGCGAGCAGGATGAGCTGAGCAACAGGTCTGACAGTCCCCGTTGTCTTATCAACAGAGAGAGCTCAGCTTCAACTCAGCATAAGAAGGTGTGATGGAGAAGCTGAAGCAAGGGCACTGTCTTCAGCTTGAAGGTGGCCTTACCCCAGTTCCCCAGAGGGAACAGTCGGGGGAGGAGAGAGGTGGGCGTGGCAGCCAGGGAGAGCCCTGAGTCTCAGCAGGCCCAGTGAGTCTGCACCAGGTCACCAGACTCATCCACTGTGCCCGGTTCACCTACACCCAGCACCCCCACACACCCAGCACATGACCCCAGCTAGCTCACCTTCCGCCTCCAGCTCACCGACCGCACCCAGCTCATCTACCACATCCACCTCAACCTAAGGGTAACAAGCAGAACATCTTCAGACTCCCTTTCTGTTATTCAAGTAACTGAGGTTTATCTAAGAGGAGGTGAGAGAAATATCCAAAGGACAGTGTCATTAATTTGTAGGCCTGACCAATTTATCCAGTTAACAGTATTTATTGGACACCACCCATGTATGAGGCACTGATTCTTAATAGGGAAATGGTGACGGAGGGAAGCCAGGCCCTGGGTGCAGTGA
Source organism: Bradypus variegatus (assembly GCA_004027775.1). Lineage (NCBI taxonomy): Eukaryota > Metazoa > Chordata > Mammalia > Pilosa > Bradypodidae > Bradypus > Bradypus variegatus. Next base: position 9,149 of record PVKY010001518.1, on the reverse strand, counting down.
CAGAGGGAAGACGGGCCCTGGGCGCAGTGACAGAGGGAAGATGGCCCCGGGTACAGTGATGGATGGAAGGTGCCCTGGCTTTCTGGCATTCATATTTAGTGAGGGTGGCAGACACATGTACACAAATGGCAGGGCCTGGTCTGATCCTACTCTAAAGGAGGCAGTACTACAGCCCCTGGGAGATGAGTGCGGGAGTTCCTCAAGCCTGCCCAGGAGTCAGGGAAGGCTCTCGGATGGCTGTGAAATTTGCTGGTCTTTCAAGAATGAGTATAACTTGGGTAGACCATCAGCTCTTGCAGAATGATGTCCATATACAAGCAGGAGGTACCCAGATTGTAAAAGGAACACAGTATTTTTAAGAAGCCTCACATAGTGAGAGTGAAGGATTAGGGAGAAATGAGGCTGGCAAGGGAGGCAGTGGCCAATTCAGGAAGGCTCTGGATGCTAAGCGTATACATTTTCCCTTTAATTAATAGGGAGTCAATGAGAAGAATTTTTTAAATGGGGCTCCCTTTTAGAAAGTTCCCCTTCCAAAAGATAGGCTGAAGGAACAGGGAAACAAAGGCAGGAAGACCAGTCAGGCAATTAGTACAAACAGAAATAATGACAGTAAAAATGAGAATGGACAGCAAGCAGAGTTTTAAGAGATATTATAGTTGCAGCGGCCTAAAATTTAGAAGCCAATGGAAGCAGGAGAGGGAGCAGGAAGAACCTTAGATGATGCCTAGATTTTGTAGGCTGAATGGACCCAGGTGACTTGAGCTGAAATGGAGAAAATAGGAAGAGAAGCAGAGCTGGGGTTGGCATGGAGGTAGGGGTTTCTGCTGCAGATGTGTATTGGAGGTACCTGTGGGGTGTCCAGGTGTAGATGTCCAGGTGTAGCTGGAAACACAGGTTTGAAATTCATTGAGGGTTTAGATCAGGCCAAAGAAACAGTTTGGGAGTTATCAGAATATAGGAAGTCAGTGAAGTCAGGGGCATAGATGAGATTACTAAGGGAAGTTATAGAATGAAAAGGGGCCAGTGGCAGAAGTTACACCTCTTCCTGCCTACCTCCAAAACACGGTCTAGGCAGGAGCTTTATTGTGCTGTATCTGGGCCATGGTTAAGAACTGGGCCCAAAGTAATCCAGTGCAACAGAAAACCCAAAAAGCTGTTTCTGCACAGGATGCTGCTGGGTGACATTCCTTCCAAATCATTTTCACCTGGTTATCTGCATACCTGGCACAGGTACTTGGAAGACAACAGCGGGAGGCAGACAAGTAGCTCAGAAGGGGAGGCTAAGCTGAAGCAAACACAGAAACATTCTGCACAGGTGATGGTGTTTAAAGTTCTAGCCCCTGAAAACTTCTTGATTGACAATCAATGTCATCTTAACTGCCTTTTACCGAATACCTACATGTGTCAAGGACAGCGCTGCCTGCATATCATCTCTAATCCTCCCAACACCTTGGCAAAGTTGGCGTCAGGAGAAACTGGGGCTTCTATAATTTAAGTAACTCCAGTCTGCTCAACCCCCAAATTATATACCAGACTGTCCCTATAATGAACACACAGATGAGACAAGTACATGTTCATCAGGAGAAAAAAGAAATCATAAAGATTAAAAAGGTTAATTATATAAATCACTTCATTTTTAAGCCAGGCAATTCTCCCCCACTTCATCTTTAGTAAAGTTTATGCTGGAGGGGAGGGGTGGGGTGGGGAGGGAAAAAAAGAAAGACCCTAACCCAACAGATTATGTGTTATAAGAAGTATGATCTTCTTGAGTTAAAACAGGAAGCACTGAGGAGGGGGGAAAGTGGCAATATCAACTTTCTAACCCCCATACATCACCTGAACAACCAGACCTCAAAATTTAACGGAAGTTACACCCACTTCTGACCTCCAGGTTGCTTCATGCATAGTCGAAGAATGCAATGAAGGAGAAAACCACACAACCACAACCCAGTTTCCACTAGCCTCGCTCTGGTGCCCAGGTCAGCTCACAGAGACCGTCTTGGCTTTGGGACACAAATGCTCCATGCCCTGCTTCCTTGAGGGGATGATGGGGGTATAGAAGAGAAGGAATATGAGATGCTAAAAAACATCACGTCGTGGCCCCCACATAGGCTGGTGCATCCTGACTATCAGACAACGTGTATTTTAGGAACACAGACTCCTTACATTGTGTAGGTCACATATAACTAGAAAGTTCATTCTGATGCCTTGTCCTTGATCAAGAAGTATATTCTAGAGCCAAATCATGAGAAACATATGGTCCATTATTCTGTAGTAGTCTAGTACTACTCCCTTGAGTAAGGGGATAATGGAGCGTGAACTATATACTTCAAGCTCTGCAGCTGGAATGCGCTAAACGCAACACCAGGTGTGGACTGCCCACATGGCTGAAGCCAGAGCTTTAAGCATAGGGCTGGCATGTGCACTCCTTGTTAAGTATGCATGCCAATCTTATTCTGGGGGGACATAAAGAGTGAAGAACAGTATAAGCCAATGGCTAACAGTTGGTCATTAACCAGGTCACAAATGGAATTTGTGAAATGAAATATCACTGCCTCTATTTCTTCAATTTGTATAAAGGAATCCTCTCTGGGGCTTGTAGCATGCTCCACCTTCTCATAAGCTGATTTTATTTTTCCTGCTGAGGCCCGAGAGGGGCAGGCTTCCCCCAATCACACGGCCAACCCAGCCTAGAGCAGTCAGCTCCCAGAGTTATCAGTGGAAGAAACCAAAGGTTCTGAGAAAACTCAGCAGGGACGATGTCTTGGGATTCAAGGAATTAAGGCCAGGACAAGCAGGTACAACAGGCAGCCTCCTCATCTGCCTTTCACTTAGCCTAAAGAGCTGTTCCAGGAAACTGCATGTTTTCTGAGGTATGGCCATTCTACCATGTTTCCCCTCCTGAGGAGGCATCATTTGGGAGAGATGGCTCAGACACAGACTGAACATGTCTGTCTACACTTTGTTATAGAGTCCAAGAATCCATGCAGTAACTTTAAAACTACCTGAAAAAAACCCATTCTAAGTAGGCAAGGACTTCTTAACTGTCATCTATTATAGTTGGCATTTAAAATGCTTTAGATTCATCCCATCCACCCAGTGACTCTCTACAAAGAGCGATTTTTACCCTCCAGGGTTCACTTGGCACTGCCTGGAGACATTTTTGGTGGTGACAACTGGGGGATGCTACTGGCAGCTAGAAGGCAGAGGCCAGGAATGCTGCTAAACATCAAAGGACAACAAAGAATTATCAGACACCAGATGTCAGCTGTGCTGTTGAGCAGCTCTTCCATCCAGCCTATCTAAGCCAGAAAGCAGAGGGCATGGGACTCATTCTGTAGCCCTTTTCCTGGTACAATGAAAGTTCTCTTGCACTCTGGCTTTAAGGTGACAACAATTCATGTAGGATCAGTCAGTCTTCAGCCTGGTTTCATTTTCTTAAAACTCACAGGCAAAATGCTCCAGGCTGACCTTTGGACTGCATGGCTCCACTCCTGGGCCTCCTCCCCATTCTGCCTCTGTAGAAGGCAGGTCACAAATTCTTTGCTGAAGTCTCAGGATGTGAGAAATAGTGTTTAACAGGTATCCCCAGCAAGGCCCTCAAAACACTGGCATGCAATGTGTGGTACAGGGCATGGATTCCCAGAAACTAGAGGTGCTTCAGCCATGGGGCATTTACTGTGAATCTGCTCCTGACCAATTTATTTCAGAAGTACCTGAGGCTTCTAATAATTACAAGACTCCAAAGAGTCTCAGAACTGAGACCACCCAGTCCTAACTGGTAGCTCCCAAAATCTCCGTGGTTACGGTTTTTCCCCTCTGATTCCGATGATTAATAATCGTGCTTGAAGACTATTAGAGCACCAAGAAATTTTTATCAACCAGTTGTGGCTTTAGGCACATCATTTCTTTGTCTTTAAGGAAAAAATTAGTGTACTGGAAACTTGCATTCTAATAAAGAAATCAAAGAACACAGGCTAGGTGGACAGTAAGGCTGTGGCTGAAGATTACGGTCTTCTCAAACGTGGATGAAGTAGGCAGTTCAGAGCTACGAGGAGACAAATGAGACTTGGTGAGCAGTGTCTCCCACACCTACGTCTAAACAGAAAGCGAAGGTGGCTGGGAAGGCGGAAGGGAGGCACAGAAGCCTGGCTTAACTTAGGGTGTGACAGCTGTAGGGGTCCAATGATGAGGGTCCCAGTGTTACAGGAGAGGTCTCCAGCAATGCTCCCAGCTGCCGGGCACGGCCAGACCAGAGAAGGAGAGCTTAGAGCACGTCCAAGAGGCCCCGGGGCAAGGCGCCCATCCCAAAAGGCAGGCAGGGCCAGCCCTGGCATCCTCAGCCGTGTCCAGTCCATGGCGGGGCGCTGTCACTTTTGGCAGGTGAGAGAGTAGAGCAGGGGGCGGGGGAGGGATCCCCCACAGGCGGGGCTCGTGGCTGCAGTCCGACAGGCCTGCGACGAGCCGTGCGGGAACCCACCCTTGCCCTCGGAGTTCGGCGCCCCAGCCCAGCCGCCCGGGTTGGGGCCGCACTCACCGATCTGCCCGATGAACTCGATCTTGATGCCCTGGTGCTCCAGCCGCTTGTTGGGGTTCTTGAGCGCCAAGCTCACCTTCCCGGAGACGGTCTCCCCGTCGTAGAAGAGGAAATACTTCTCCTTCTTGCCGTCCTCCGTCTTGTGCTCGGCCCGTTTCCGACTCTCCGCATCGTTCAGCAGGATTTCCACCTCCACGCTCTGCCCGAAGCCGAAGAAGCTCATCTCGCCGCCGCGCCGGGCCGGGGGCGCGCAGGGGTGGGGGCAGGCAGCGCCCCTCTTCTCCCGGCCGGGCTGCTCCCAGGGAAGGCCAGGGGCTGGGTGCGGGTCCCGTCCCGGGCTGGCGGGGGTGGGATGATTGCTGGAGGGGGAGGTAGAGAGGAGCGGGGGTCTACTAGAGGTGAGAGGGAGTAAAGCTAGAGGAGGGGTTTGCTGGAGGGGAAGGGGAGCTGCCAAAGGGGCGGGGGGTGCTAGAGGGAGGATGGCTGCTGGAGGCAGCGCTGCTATAAGGAGGGGTGCTGTTGTTGGCCGGGGTGGGGGGCTGCCAGCGGTGGCGAGAGCTACCCTAAGGGCAGGCCAGGGATCTGGACACGGGTCTTGGGCGCCGGGGGAGGGGTGGGGGAGACTGCAGGCGGGAGCTGCTGGCGGGGGCGGGGGCAGCCCCTCTCTGCTGCCCTGGCGGGAGGACGACGCCGCGCGGCCGCCCTGTCACCGTGGCGGGAGGACGGACGGAGGGCTGCAGGGGCGGAGGAGGCAGCAGGGTGAGAGCAGCTGCCGAGGCGGCGCGATCCAGGCTACTGCGGAGTGCCCGGGCCGGGAAAAGAGCAGTGGAGCCCGTGCGCGCAGCCGCCCTCCGAGTGGAGCTGGCAGGAGATGCAGGAGAAGCCGGGACGGCCTTCGAGGCTCGGCTGCTAGCGGACCACGGATCAGTGCGGGCGGAGGGGCGGCCCGGGCCGGACGCGGAGAGGCGTGCGCGTGCGCATTCCGCCGGGCTTTGCCGGCAGGGCGTGCCACTGCGCGTGTGCGGTGGGAGAGGGTGGCCATGTTCCCATAGTTGACATGGCTGCTGCGGCCTCTTCCTGTGAAAACGTGGCCCCACGTCCCTGAAATTCAAGGACTGCGCGTGGCTTTTGAAGCCTTTTGGTTGTATTCCCCTGACAGTTTTAAATCCACGTTGAGCGTTACCCACATCAGGATATGCAGTACTTCTGAATGTGGTCTGAACAGGACAAAGACAGCCTTTTGACACGCACACATGTTGCTCAAAAGGGGGCAAAGGTGGCAGCGATGACAGGAAGTATCCTGTCCCAAATGCTCTTAAAAGTCTCTTCCTATTTAAGAAAAACGAGCCTTCTAAATCGTATTAGGTTTTAATTTCGTTTCTGGTCCCTACTTTAAATGGAAAATTAAAAACCACCCCAAAACACCTCTCCCACCTGCCTCCATACTGTACCGTGTTCTGCGCATGCGCCAGAAGCCGCAGGCGATTGGTGAACGGCGTGAAGGCGGCTCGCGGGCTGTGATTGGTCGCCGGGAGTGCCCGGTGCGCGCGCGAGAGCGAGCTTTGAAAGTCGAGCCGGCGGGAGGCTAGGCGGTGTGGGGCGATGGTGGCGTTGCGGGGCCTGGGGAGCAGCCTGCAACCCTGGTGCCCGCTGGACCTCAGCCCGGGTAAGGAGCGAAGCCGCGCGCGGCAGGGAGGCGGGGCTGGACGAGGAAGCGACCGAGCTCCGCGCACAGCTCGGGGCTGCGGCCTCTCCTAAGCCGGCCCGGGGGGGAGGGGAGATGAGGCGGCGGGGCTCGCTGGCGGAGGGGACCTGAGAGGGGAAACGGGAGGACCGGGCTGGGGACGGCGCGTGCGGGAGCGGGGGAGGGGCTGGGGGTCGAGGCTAGGCGGAGCTCGGCCCTCGGGCAGGATCCGGTGTTCAGGTTTGTGCTGCTCCCTAGAGACTTAAAGACCTGGGTTTACAATCGGAGATTCAATTTAGTGTAGTGACCGTTTAAAAAAATAAAAACTAAAAGAAGCTTGTATTGCCATGTGACCTGATCTCTTTCGGTTCTTTTGCTTCTGTCTTCTGGGTCTACCCCTTCTCATTCTGTGTATCTCCCTGGCAACTGCATCCATTCCTGTGGTTTTAAATAGCAAATCTATTTCTTCAATCAGACTTCGTTCTTGGACTTTATGTGCTCACCTGGCTGTCTCTCGCAGGCACCACAAACGTCTCATGAATGAAACTGCTTTTCCAAGAGCGTTATCTTTGGAGTCCGAGACACTTCCACTGGTGTCTTGGCGCTCCCACATAGCATCCGTGCATCACCAGGCAAGTTGCTTAACCTGGCTAAGCCTCAGTTTCTTGGTACCTCAAATGGGGACTATGGTATCTACTTCACAGGGATTTTGTGAAGATTAACTTAGTACTTGGCACGTAATAACTGCTGAGTAAATACTAATTCTCACCCTCCATATTCAGATGTTATGTTGTAATCATTTTGTTCGTTTCTGAATACAATCTCTTTCCCTTTGTGCTTTTTTATGCTGCTCTCTGTCTGGAATGCAGTTTTCTTTCTTTCCCTGGCAAACCACTCTGTTCAGCCAAAGAATTATCCTCTCACTCCTATTTTGTACCCCTTCCCAAAGTAATATTGCTTGTTATGCTCTATAGCATTTTACATTTCTGTTACTATTTTAACACTCATCCGTTGTGAAAATTTTAATAGCTGTCATTGGTTGAGCGTCTCCATTGTCACAAGCACCATGTTATCCTATCTGTAATAGGACTTTCTCCTATTACAGGCTGCTTTTTAAAATACATATATGTACATGTATATATATATCTCATAAGTGTAGATGGTGAGGATCTTTGTGGACAAGAACTCTGGTTTTCATCGTTGTATCCCGCACACTAATCATATTGGCTTCCCCATACAATTTTTTCAGAACTGTTGGTTGAGTGAATGAATGATGAATTTCCTCATCTTCCATCCTTGGTGAAGTAGGTAGATCCGATGTATACCATTGGACAGTTGAAAAATCAGGGATGGTGAGAGATTTGGTTATTAAGTGATTTGACAGAGTCTAAAGGCAGCATCATTAATAGGATTCCAGATTTCCTAATACCAGATAGTTTCTTTTTTGTTGTTGTTGGACCTTGGTGGTTATGATACAGAAATGGGGTCAGAAGTAGTGGTGTGCATTTAAAAGACCTACCATCATTAATTTGAATACTTTTAATTTGCCTTCTTGAATTGAGAATCATCTGTTGGCTTCTTCCACCTGGACTAATGTACAGCTCTGTCTGTCCATAGGGATTTATGGATTTGAGAAATTAAAGCTCATGGACTTCTCCTTTCTGTTCTTGTTGTTTTTGTAAATACAGGTTAAACTAATCAAAGAGAACTGAAAGAAGGGGGGAAAGTGTCACAACAAGGTGAAAATTAAGTATCTCCAGCAACTGGAAATCAAGTTTACAGGAGGAGCCACTTTACCTAATTCTTTGCAACCACAGGATGTATAGTGACTTACCTTTTAGATCTTCCTGAGCATCTCCTTTCCCAGGATTGGTGGCTTTTCCCTTCATGGGGAACCCCCATGCGTCCTTGGGATGGGTCTAAGGCACAACAGCCCCTCATCTAAGAAGTATCCCTACAGCAAAACTGCTGCCTTTGCAAGGTTTTTTCTGCCTTATCTTCAACAAAAAGAATGTACTGAGTTCCCATGAGAGATTCAGCATTGTACCTGCATTAGTTTATGGTCTTCAAACTTGGTTCCCACTGAACCGTGGCCATTGTGAAGTGGACCGAGATGGTCCACTGCTAAAATCTGGCAGTCTTTTCCAGGTCACAGAAAAAATAAAGTTAGTGTATAGATTTTCTCAACTTTAAGCTTTTATTCCACAAGTTTTAGTTACTCTGAGAAAGAATAAACTAGAAATCACAATGTCTTGACCCATTGCCTTCTTTTCACTGCCAATCCCCTTCATCCTTACTCTCAGCCTTACCCTCTCATCTCTTAGTAAATCTTTCCAATAGAACACTCCCCTTGTGAAACTGATAGGTATTATTACCTCTATGTGATAGATGAGGCAGTAGAAGCTCAGAAATGTTAGAGATAGTATGACTGCTGTCATCCAGGTCATTTTAGGACTGGAAACCAGGGTACTGCCTTCCCCATTTGATCGCTGCTGACAGGAGAGAGCTATTGCAAGGAAAGCCAAGAAAGGAGTATGGCGCCTTGACAGTCAGTCTGTGGTGTGACTTGAGACACCATTGGGAAGACAGAGATACAGTTGGATTTTCCAGATCTTCCAAGCAGCATGTTGCATACCTTTGGAAGTGCAGAATGGGCCTCCCTCCTCCAGGGTCAAGCTCAAGTGACAAAAGATGATTAGCTACTTGGATTCTAAGGATGATGAGTCTAGGTAACCCCAGGTTTTTTGTTTACTAACTGCACTATAATGCTTAGAGCCATGAAAGAAAGGTTGAAGCCTGCCATCTTCAGTTTTTCTTTACTCTTTCTCCATGCTTTGCTCAGTTTTTCAAAATTAATGGAGAACAGATATTTAAGGAATATTGATCTGAAGCAGCACCTAATTAGTAACCTGTCTGGCATGTCCACTC
>PVKY010001517.1:7272-31525 GCA_004027775.1 Bradypus variegatus | reverse complement strand
GAGGCGAGGGGCTGCGGGGGCACGGGGTCGTGGGGGTGAGGGGCCGTGGGGGCGCAGGGACCTGAGGGCGAGGGGGTGCGGGGGCGAGGAGGCGAGGGGCCGAGGGGGCACGGGGGCGTGGGGGTGAGGACTGGGACCTGTGGGTGCCCCACGGGAGGCTGGGGCAGGGGCTGCTGGGTGGGAGGCAGAGCGCACTCACTCGGAGCCCTGTCTGGCTGCAGAAGGGCTATCGGAAGGAGGACTTCCTGGGCCCGTAGCGAGGCCTTCCTGGAGGAGGAGGCAGGCGGGCCAGCCTCCGAGGGACATTCACGCAGTACTGCTGCCCTGCTGGCCGCCTGGACGAGAAGTTGACGGCTGAAGGCCCTGGCACGGGGGTCCGTGCATGATCCTGCAAGGGGCCTGGGCCACCGGGAGGAGCAGGGCTGAGGCTGGGGATGTTGGGACTGGGCTTCTGTGGGCGTGGGGGGCTTGGGGCTGCTCTGGTGCTTAGAAGTGGTGACCGGGGCTGACTTGGCAAGGGGGTGGGCTGGCCATGGCCCGACAGCACCCAGGACAGCCAGCACTGGGCAATAAATGTGCCGCAAACTTGCAGCCCCAGCCCCGGTACGTCGACAGGCCCGACCTGAGAGCGTCCAATCCGGGGACTCGGCCGTGTCCCCTGCACACCCGCAGGCCTCCCACAGACGGGCCAGGGCAGGGCAGGGAGAGGAGAGCTGGCACTACGGGCAAGAGGGCAAAGGGCAAGGGGGAAGGGGAGCAGGGGGCCTCGGGGCAGCTTGATGCATGGCCGCAGCCCAGCTGGGGGACCTCGTGGGCAGATGGGAAGGGAGGCAGCTGTGACCACCCAGCAAATGTACCTGACACCCCCTGCCCACCCAACTGGCCCCAGGGAGCTCGGCCCTGCCCGTGGGCCCAGGACACTCCGCTCAGGGGCTCTGTCAGTATCCACCTGGGGCTTGGGGTCCCACAGCCTGGCGCTGGGGCTCCCCACCACCACCCACACACACACACTGGGCCATTTGGTCAAGGCTACCCTTGACATTTTCACAGCAAACTGCTTCGGCCATCAAAAAAATGCAGTCAGGCCTCGAGGTGTCCAGGGGCTTGTCCTGGCCCAGAGAAGTGGGGATAGTCAGGCCAGCCACAGGGAGCCCCGGCAGGGAGAGCCCCGAGGAGCTACAGGATGGGGGGATCGAGGGGGGCAGCTTGGGGGTGGACGGCCAGATTCATCGGTGGAAAAAGGCGGGGGCGGAGGGCCCGGGAAAGCCTGAAGTGGGAGCAGGGGCTGGCGAAGGGTGCTGTCCCCCACCCTTCCTGCCCCACATGAGGAGAGGCTCAGGGAGGTGCAAAACAACTTTATTTTCTCAACACGAGAGGGTCCCAGGCACAGGTGGGGCGGGGGCTGGGGTCCTGCTGAGGGGGAGGAGACCCTCCAGAACACCCCTCAGCCGTCCCGGGCGATCCAGCTGCCCGAACCCGGGGCCCAGTGCCAGGGACTACACGTCCTCCTCAGACACCAGGCAGTAGAAGTCCGTGCGGGCGCCGTAGCTGTGGGAGCCGAGGTCTGAGACGTCCAGCTCGCTGCCCCCGCCCGCTCCCAGCAGGACGGCGCCCACCTGCGGAGCGGCTGACAGCTCTGCAAAGCCCAGCCCTCGGACACCTGGGGTGGGGACAGTGCCGCCGCCTTGGACCAGGCTGCCCACAGCCCGCCTTCTGCCAGCACCCACCACCTGGGGTCACTGCCTGCTCGCCCTCTGGCCCCAGTGGCATCTGAAGGCAGGAGGCTCCCGGGAGACGGGGAGGGAGGCTGAGGGGGCAGGGCCCCTCCCCACTGCTGGGGCCCTCCCGGGCTCCTCTGCCTGCGCCAACCCCCCAGGGCTGCACCTCTTAGGGTCAGGGGAGGGGCTCGGCCGGCCTACCCAGGTCTCCCTCGGGGTCGGGGTCCAGCTCTGGGCCCCGCGACGGCCCCTCCGGGGCTCTGCCTCGGACAATCAGCATGGGGTCCTTGTCATCCTGCAGCCGGGTCTGAGGGTCCCCCTCCAGTGCCCTGCACCGCACCTTCCGCGGCAGAGCCAGCTGCAGCTCTTTCCAGAAATCGGAGGACGGCGTCTAGGGACCAGGGTGGGCAGTGAGGGCGCCCGGGAGGGGAGAAGGGGCTGCGAAGGCAGTGCGCCCCCGCCACCGCAATCCCCGAGAAGGGGCGCCGCTGTGACACACAGCGACACACCCTCGGCACAGCCCCCTCCTCCCGCCTTTACAGGCCAAGGGCCCCCACCCACAGAACCCCGTGTTCCCACACCGCCCCCCCCACGGGCAAACCCGCGTCGCCCCACCCAGCCTCCGCCTACCCCACCACCGCCTCCCAGAGCCGCCCGCGCCCCGCCGCCCTCACCACGGAGCCCGGCTTCCAGAGCAGCAGGGTCACCAGGCGGCGGTGCCGGCGCAGCAGGTGCACGGCGGGGTGCGCGGGGCGGCGCCGCTGGCCCTCGAAGGTGATGAAGATGGGTCTACGCGTCAGCTCCAGCAGCCGGCAGAGGCCTTCCCTGCGGGCTGGCACCGTCAGGTCGGACGCGGCCGCGGCCCCAGCTCCCGCCCCTGCCCCCGCGCGGGACCCACCGGAAGCTGTGGCGGCACCAGGCGCGGCCCAGGAAGGCGTCGGAGAGCACCACCACCAGGCGCCGGCAGCGGCTCAGGTTCACCAGCAGGTCCGCAGAGGGCTCTGCGGGGACGCGCCGTCTGAGGGGCGGGATGCCGGGGGCAGGGCCTCGCGGGCGGGGCGGGGCCTCGCGGGCGGGACGCCGGGGGCGCCGGGGGCGGGGCCGCGAGGGCGGGGCGGGGCGCCGGGGGCGGTACCTGCGCGCGGCAGGAGGTCACGGTCGTCCAGGAAGAGCTTGTAGCCGCGACGCCGCTCCAGCTGCGGCTTCAGGATGAAGTTCACGAACTTCCGGTCCTCGGGGCAGTCGCTGTAGGAGACGTAGGCGTCGTAGAGCTTCCCGTCTGCGGGCGCACGGCGCGGGTCAGCGCGCTCTCCCGAGGCCCCCGGCCGCCTGCGCCCCCGCGCCCCGCGCCGGCCCTTCGGCCCCCCTCACCTCCTCCTCTGGAGCGCACCCCTCCCGGGTCCTCGCCCCCAGCCCCGAGCCCCTCGGGCCGCACGCACCGTTCACCTCCAGCTCGCCGTGGACGTCCTGGTACCACAGCAGCACGTTGAGGCGGCATTTCACGTAGAGCAGCGCGGCCAGGAGCAGCGCCAGCAGGACGAGGAGCGAGGCCAGCACCGCGGCCACGTGGCCGGCGGGGGCTGGGGACGGCGTGGCAGCCTGAGCCGCTGCCCCCGGCCTCTCCGGGGCCCTGCCCGAGTCCCTGAGCCCCGGCCCTCCTCCTTGCCCCTCCAGACCCCTGGGTCTGCCCCCGCACCCCCTCACCGGCCTTCCAAAGCCTGAAGGAGGGAGAGCTGACGTTGTGGATGGAGCATGTGAAGGCCCCGTAGTCCTCAGCACCCATCCGGTTGACACCCAGGACACTGGACACAAGTGCCTCTGACCAGTTGGCCTGGACCCTGGGAAGACCAAATCCCAACCTCTCACCGTGGCTTGAGCATCAGTGGATGCTCCAGGGCCCGGCTGCTCCAGGGTGCGCCCAGGGGGGCTGCAGATGGGGCTCTCCAGGAGGGCCTTGAGCCCTAAGCTAAGAGAAACAGCCAGAACCTGGGGGGCGGGGGCAGGGCTCTATTTTGGGACAATCACCCCAACCCTAGGACTGGGCCTCATTCCAGCCCTGGGACTCCGCTGGGCTCCAGGCTGACCCACTGAGGGTCCACCCCAGGGTCTGTCCCTGCAGCCACTGGCCCATGTCTGTGGCCAGGACGACACTCTGCCCATGTCCTGCCTGGGTGGTCACTACTCAGAACTGCATCCAGGTGGTTAGGGACCGGGGTGTGGGTCAGGGAAGGCCACCCGCGGGGTTCGTTACCCCAGTCTCTTACCAGGAGTCCTCCTGGAGGCTGTAGTGGCTTCCATTGCCCAGCAGCTGCCCGTCTTTCTGCCACCGGATGGAGGGCAGGGAGCAGTGGGGCCCAGAGGCCACCGAGGCTGTGCAGTTCAGAGTGACCGCACTGCCCAGGGCAGGCCCCAGGACCTGGTCTCCAGATGGGGAGAAGAAGTGGGGGACCCTGCCACAGACACCTGCAGAGAAAGGTGGCCAATTGATTGTGCCCACGCTCCTGCCACTCGCAACGAGGCCTGTGGGGCCGAGAGAAAAGGGGCTGTGGGTGGCACTGTCCTCCACTGCTAGCAGCAGCCGTGCCTTGTGGGGTTTGCCTGAACTCGATGGTGGCCCGGTTCTCAAAAGGGACATTAGACAGATGGCCATGGGCAGAGTCAGAGCCAAGCTGACACCCCCAACTGCTGTGGGGCCCAGCAGGCAGCTTGACATCCAGGACAAAACCCGGCCCCACCTTTCCCTGTGCTGCTGTCCCCTCAGCCCAGCCCTGCCTCTGCCGGAGGGGTCTGCAGGGAGCATGGGTGTGGGGTCCGGGGGACTCCAGTGCTGGGCATGACGCAGCCACCACAAGAGTGGGCATGGCAGGCCTGGGGCCTGGGATCCGGGACCCTCCTCTCCAGCCCACAGGCCAGCCCTCCCCACACAGAGACTGAACTTCTCTCTTTACCTCGGGGATATCGGAGAAGCCCACCATCATCTTGGTTGAGGTGGTCCCCTGCCTCCCACAACTACCTGCCCTGCCCAGTGCACCCCCACCCCCGCCGGCACCCACTTGCAATATTTCTGGGCTTGACTGACCCCCGAGCCTGGTCTGGAGGCCTTGGGCGGGAGTGGGCTCAGGGCCCATCCCAGCTGCCCGCCGAGGGTCGGAGTGCTACGTCAGGGGAGGGAGGCCTCTGTACCCCCAGCTTCGGACCCAGCAGAGAGCCTGGCCCCGCTCCCAGCCACCTACCTGCCATGGCTCGGGCTGGGGCCTGCTCAGGGCCACCGCCACCAGGTGCCACCGGCTGCCACCACTGGGGCCGGCTACAGGCTGGGCAGGGCTTGCTCTCTGTCCTTGTGGCCAGTTGGTCAGGGCACCTAGACGCGTCAGAGCCTGTGGCCATCCCCAGGGAACAAGTTGAACAGGAACAGGGTGAGTTAACAAGTAACCACAGACGGCACTGCCTCTGGCTGGGATTCCACCCTGACCAGCCCCGTGCGGCCAGCACTGCCCGGGCACCTTAATCTCATGGCCAGAAAGGCCTGGCCTCAAGTCCAGGTGCACCCACCCCCAGGACTCACCCTCCGTGAGAGCACAAGGGCAGGGGGGTGGGGAGTGCTGGGCGGTGAGTGTGCACCGGCTGGGGCAGAAGTCTCTGTCCCAGCCCCTGCTGTCCCCTAGAGCAGGACTGGCACGTGCAAGTGGGTGGGGGTGCTGCCGGACAGTGGGCCCCTGGGGCTGCCTGCCTCCGGGGTTGGCTCCAGCTCCAGCCAGACGTAGACCCCTGAAGGCTGAGCCTGGCCCCGGGGTGTCCCAGGCAGGGGAGGCAATGGGCTGGCCTGGACCTGCAGCCACTCTGGCCTCACTGGGCACACCTTGGCCCCTCCTCGTGACCTGACTTGTCACTTCCAAACCCAGAGACTTTCATCCCAGTGGTCCAAGGGAAGCCACACCCCCAGGTGACATCTTTCCCGCAGGGGGTCTGAGAACCGCCCAGCCCTGGCCTCCCAGCCTCTGGTGAGATTCTCCAAGTGGCCTGAGACCTTGAGGGTCCCCTCCCCAGGGGCACCCCAGGTTCACCCTGTTTATTCACCAAGTGTTTACTGAACACCCACCTGGCTCCCGGCTGAATGAACACAGAGCCGGAGATGGGAAGTAGGGCCCTGCACCCCTCACCCCCTCCCAGGTCATCCTCCACCCTTGGGGACCTGGAGATTCGGCAGGGACGGGTGGACTCCGCCTCCCTCCCACCCTGACTTCTGCGCAGGAGGGACTTCGCCGGTGCCTGGCAACCAGCCAGAAGCCCCGGGTGTGGCTGGGCTGGAATTTCTGTGGGAACCACTGGAGCCTCATGTGTGTTCCCATCGAGGCTGGTGACGGGCGGTCCTTCTAGAAGCCTTTTTCAGGTAGAGAGTGGTCTGGGAACGTCCTTGAGGCAGGATGACCTGCCCGCACACTAGGGGTTGTGCACAGTGATGCGGCTCACACCCTATCCTGCAGCCCAAGGCACAGACACCTCACAGTGTGCGTGGGGGATACACACCCCTGCCCGGCACACCTGACTGTCCCGGACCTCAGACCAAACTGCCCACATGGGCCCAGAGCCCTTGCACACCCCACACACCCCCATCACCACTCACACTCAGCACACACCTGCAGCACCTGCCACAGAGCATACTGCAGCTCACACCGTCCTCGCACACGCATGCCCACGCCCTGAGCACGGTGCACACGCACACCGCGAGCCCTGCAGCCTCCCCTCTGCCGGGGCCCACCCAAGCTGGCAGGCCTGCTGCCAGCGCCAAGTCACCTGCTTCCGGCTCCTTCCTCCTGGGGGGAGACGGCGATCATTCGCGGGCACTCGGGACAAACTCTGCATGCAGCTGGGCCCCCGACTCTGAGGACACAGCCCCCCAAGACACGTCCCCAGACAGGGTGAGGACCTGGTGTGTGGGGGTGTTGGTGAGAACGTCCCTGTAACGTGCCCTGGAGCTTCCTGGCCTTGCAGTCACATCCTCTCCTGAGCGTAAACCCCACCCAGGCGCCCACCCTCCCTGTGGGCGGGCGGCAGTGGTGTTCTCGCCCCGCCCGTCCCCTCTTCCTGTGAGCGGCTCCTTCCTCTGGGGCGCGTCCAGCGAGCACCACTTCCCGCCGGCCCGGCCCGCCTGGGGGTGCCTGTGCAGGGTCCACAGGGCATGTGACCTGCCTTCTGGACTCCCCTGAGGTGCCCCCACTTGGGGTTCGGGGTCGCCACATTACTCCTCCTGCCTGAGTGAGCAACATCCCACTTTCCTCACCCCTGACCCAGGCAGCGGCCCCTTCCCAGTCCACCTCCCCCGCGAAGCCCCCCGAGCTGCTGCGTGGCCAAAAGGAGGCTGTGGGCTTCACTGGACTTTGGCTTCAGATGCGGTTTTCCAGATAATGAAGCAAACAGGAGCCCTGGGGCGGGGAGCAGCGGGCACCTCCTATTGCGCCACGGGATTCCTAGACTGACCTGGCTGGGGATTGCTGCCCATGGAATCACTGGATGAGGGTTCCCTTCAGCTCCTGGCCCGGCTCCTGAGGACAGCTGCCTGCCCTGACCACACCCCAGCCCCGCCTCAACCTCCCAGGCCCCCCTGCCTGGTATCAAGACCCCTGAGTGATGGGCGCCTTGGGCCCAGGCTCTGCCTGTTGGGTGGAACCCTGGTCTTGCCTTGCCGCCTGGTCTGGAGCTGGTACCAGCACCTCCTGGCAGCCACCAACAGCACGGAACACCCCGAGCGCCCTGTGCATGCCCGACGCACCGCCCCGTGATCCCACGAGGAGATAGCAGTGTCACACACCCCCTGGCGCTCAGGCACCAAGGCCCCTGCTCCCAGTCAGCCTCCCGCCTTTCCAGGCTCCTGCCAGCTGTCGGTGAGCCCAGCCCCTCACCCCAGGCCATTCTTCAGAGCAGTCATAAATCGCAACTCACTCTCCCGTGAACTCCCTCCGAGAGCGCCCCTGGGCACCCAAAACGCCAGTCCCGCCCTCGCACCAGCCCCCTGCCGCGGTGCTCCCCCGCCCGGGCCGCTGGCCCCTCGGCAGCCCGCAGCGCCCTAAGCTCTCCCTCCCGACCCTGGGGGCCCCGCGCGCCCCGCCGCCCCCGGCCTGTGGGCACGCCTGGCCGCGCGCGCGAGCAGCGGGTCCGGGGCGCGCATGGCGGAAACCCCGCCCCGCGCACCCGGCTGGTTTCCCGTGGGCCCTCTCGCCCCGGCTCTGGGCACCCGAGTGGCAGCGGGGACCCCGCGCGCTTGGCGCGCCCTCCCACCCCTCCGCGGAGGAGGCCCTGGCCGCCCACGGCCCGCGTCGGGCCGCGCGGTCCCCTAGAGCCGAAGGGCCGCGACGCGGACGAGCTCCGGCTTCCGGCGACGCTGGGTGGCCGGCCGGCCCCGAGCCGCTTCCTGCAGGGACCGCACCCGCCGCGGCCGCAGACGACCCTCAGGGTCCCAGCTCCCGAAGGACGGCGACCTCCGCGCCCCCCGCGGGTCCGAGTCCCGACAGCCACTCACCTGTTGCCCGGGACCCCCGGCTCCCGCGGTGGCGGGGGCAGGAAGGCTCACCTGGGCCAGGTGCGCAGCGGCGACAGCCCCGGCGACAGCGGAAGGTGCGGCCCCGCCCCGCAGCCAGGGCGAGGGCGGGCCCGGGTGCCCCGCTTTGCGCCCGAGGCTGCGGCTGGAGGTTGCCCTTAGGCCTGGGGCAGGGGCCCGACCGCCCCAACCAGCCCGGATTGTTTCTGGAGCCGCGGGCGGGGTGGGGGTGGGGCGTGCTCGCAGATTCCCGGCGCCTCTCCTGTTCTGCCCTCTGCCCGGCTCCTCTTACTCCAGGAAGCCTTCCTTGACCCCCAGCCCTCCCTGGATCTGACACCTTCCCTTGCCGCCTCCAAACCCCGGGTGCAGAGAGGGCGGCACTCGGGACGCCGCCCGCCGTGGAAGCCCCTGGAAGCCGGTGGAAGGCTGGGAGTGGGGGGCAGCACATCGCTGACCTTTCGCAAGCCCCCTCCCAGCTCGGGGCCTGTTTCCCACTGGACCTGAGGACAGATGCAACCCACCGGAGACACCACGGAGGCCTCCAAACGCGGAAAACAGCTCTATTTTATTACAGAATATTCCAGCTGAGGGAGAGGCCAGAGAGGGTGTGCCCCCCGCCCGCCGTGTCCAGCAGCGCGGAGGCAGGATCTGGGGCCCAGATCTCCTTGGGGGGCCTGATTGAGCTATTTACTAGGAAAATGTGTCCTGTGTTCCTGCATGGTGACTTCATGGGAAGACCCCAACTCTCAGTTCTAAGGGTGGCACCCCCAGTCCCAGGTCCTGGGAGAAAAATGGGGGCAAGGGTCGCCTAGAGTTCACATCAGGGCTGGGCCAGGCCTCAGGCCTGATAGATGGAACATGCCTTGCAGACCCAGAACCCCCATTCCCCCACCCCACAACCACAGAGGGGCGGTCAGTGGCTCTGGATCTCGGCTCTGGTCGGCGTCAGCACCTCTCGACCTGCTCCGCGACCCCTACACGTCTGTGCTCTTAGGGCTGGAGTTGGGGGGTGGTTTGAGGTCGGTGGGGATGGGGGTCTTGCCCTGCCCCTGCCCCAGCCTCTGCCCCCCGTACCACATCTTGTCCAGGAGTCTCTGGTACTTCTCCTCCAGGACCTTGTTCTTCACTGACTGAGGGACATCGGGCAGAAGCCAGGCAGCAATGAGCTTAATGCACAGGGCCACGTGCTGGGGGTCAGAGGTCAGGGGTCAAGAGGGCCTAGCAGAAGCCAGGGCAGCGTGGGGAGGCAAAGACAGGCTGAGCAGGGGTTTTTGTGACTGGGAGCCAGAAAGCAGGGCTGCCAAGAGCTGCCCCATCCCCAAACCGTCCCACTCCAGTTCTGGCCCACCTCAAAGAGGATGACGAAGGCCAGGCGGATGGCCAGCAGGAACCAGAACTGCCCGGAAAGGTTGTAGTCATGGGCGTTGCGGTAGTCGCGGTACCTGGGGTGGGGAAGTACGTGGGCTCAGGGCCCAGGAGTTCCGAGGGCAGCCCAAGTGGCGGGCGAGGGGCTGCAAACCTGCACTCGGTCACATTCTCCCAGTCCTCCATCTGGACGGGATCCCTAAAGTCCTTGGTGTAGAACACGGACAGGCTGTGGTTGATGTAGCCTGTGAGACAGCTGTGGGCAGAAAAGTGAGGGCAGGTGCGGGCTGCAGGGCCGGTGTGGGCAGCCCCTTCAGGCTCCCCTGCTGCTTCCTGTGAGGGCAGAGCTAACTGGAAGCCCAAGTCTGGGGCACACTTCAGACTCGTTCTTCATTCCCACTGGGCCACACACTGCCACATGCTTGCAGTGGTTGGGGGGAGTTGGGAAGGTGGGGGGTCCTGAGGACACCTGCGAGGGGCTGCGGGGAGCATGCCCTGGGAATTGAGCCTGGCAGGTGGGGCCTGACCCTCTGACCGACCTCGGGAGCTGGAGGGGCTCAGGGCTCGCTGCACCATCCCGAGTTGGGAGCAGGCCGCAAGGGCTCTGACTGTGGGCAAGGGAGCCACGCTGGTAGCGTCTGCCCAGAAAACACCTGGGCCTGGGGCCTGAAGCCCCCTGGGGTCGCAGTCAGTCACCCACAGGCTGCAGCCCAGGGTCTGCCGGTGGGTGGGGGCAGGCAGGAGCTGGGGCCCAGCCTCATTTCGGCCCCGGGCAATACTGTCAGAATGGACCTGCCGCCCCTGGCTGGGCTGTGGGTGGCCCAGGTTTTCCCAGGGCTCTCTGGACAGTGGGAGGCTCCCCAGAGGCCCCTCACTCGATGGCAGGGTGGGCCCCTTGTCGGCATGGGCCGTAGCGGTACTTGTAGACCACCCGGGGGATGAACTCGGACGTGAAGGCGATCACCATGCCGTTGGTGATGACGGCCAGCACCCCAATGGTCTCCAGCACCTGCAGCCAAGTCCCTGGGCCGGAGCAGAGGGGTGAGGGGCTCCCGTGCCTTCTCACGGCCCTGCCCCTGAGCGCCCAGCAGCCCCAGCTTATGGGTCAGAGGACCCAGGCCAAGGCCAGCGAGCCCCAGCTCCTGCTCCCCAATGAACGAAGAGGGCTCGGGTCTCCTGAACTCCTCAGCCCCCCCCGAAGCTGCTCGACTCCTGGTTCCCCACCCCAGGGTGGGAACCCCTTAGCCTGGGCCCAAGACTGGGGGCTCCCCCAGCACCTCTGTTCCCCTCTCCACGTCTGTCCCAGCATGTGCTGGGCGTGACTGAGGCCACCTCGTCTCAGTTCCTAACTCCAGTGGCTGGACCGCACCCCCCGGGGAGGGAGGGGCCTGCAGAGTCTACCCTAGCGCGCCTCTTCCCAGGGACTGAGCTCCCCCAGGGTCCACTGCCCTCCGGGGCCAACCCGGGGAAGGGCAGGGGCTGGCGAGGGCTGCCCCTACTTGGAGAAGAGCTATATCAGCGCCTGGGCAGAGCGGAGGCCCCTGGGACCCGACCCCCACCCCCGTGGCCTGCCGCGCCCCCTCCCCTCCAGCGCGTCCGCCCCGTCGGGCCCTCACCAATGTCCTTGGCCTTGCGCGGCACGAGGCGCCGCTGCAGCCGGACCATCTTGACGGCATCCAGCCGGATCTCCACCATGTTGCTGAAGAGCGCGAGCAGCGGGGCCAGCGGGAAGGCGGCCACGAAGATGGTGGTGAAGCTGTACTGCATCACTGGGGAGCGCGGGCGTCACGACCACCGGGCACCCCCAGCCCAGCCCCCGCGCCCCAGCCCAGCCCCCCACGCACTCATCTCCATGAACTCGTCGAACAGGCTGAAGACGGTGACCGGGTTGAGCAGGTAGTCGCGCCGCCACGCCCGCAGCTCCGCGTCCCGGCACGCGCGCCTCTCCCGCGAGAGCCTCAGCCGGAGGGCCAGCCACCTGCGGGCGACCAGGGCCGGTGGGGCGGCGCGGGGGCGGGCGGCGGGCCCGGGCGCGGGCGGGGCGGGGCTGCTCACGGGCGCAGGTACTCCACGCAGTTGCTGAGCGTCTGCTTCAGACCCATGATGACGGCCATCTGCACGAACAGGTCCATCATGCAGCCGCTGAGGTGGCACTGCGGGTGGGGGAGGGGCGCTCAGGGATGGGGGTCATCACCCTCCCGCGGGAGTCAGGAAGGGGTGGGGAGTGAGGTCAGGGAGGAGGGGAGGCCCGGAGGGGGGTTGTTCAGGGGACCACAGTAGATCAGGGCCTGGGGGGTGTTCAGACAGTGGGGAGGGGAGTTTGCGGACAGTGGGGGGTGTGCACGGAGTCAGGGGATGTCCCGGTGGATGTGCCCAAGCACAGCTGCAATGCAGTCTTCCTTGCGGCCCTAGGAAGCCGCTTCCCCCCTCACCTCCCCATTGCGTTCAGCTCCCCAGTACTTTCGAGACCTCTGCAAACTGGAGCCATGGCCCCTCCTCCTGGTCATCTTGCACCCAATCCCGGCTCCGGGCCCACCTCACTTCCTCTCCTGGGCCTGGGTCTCCATGCACAAAGCCCCTTCTCTGGGTGTGGCCACCCCCTCCCTAGGCTGGATGAGGCTGCCTGGTCCCTCCCCCTTCAGGCCCAGGCAGGGGTGGGGCAGGGTGGGGTGCAGCCAGCCTGCTCTGGGTGCGGGCAGTGAGGCCTGAAAGACTGACTGACCTCCTCCAGCTTCCACAAACCCGCCAGACGCACGGACTTCCCAGGGTGACCGTTGATCCTGGGGAGGAAAGGTGAGGCGTGGGAGGAAGTGGGGGCAGGTCAGGAAAAGGAAAACAAACGCACTGGAAAATCTGAGGACGAGGCACTCGGGTGGACACACAGTCTACATCAGGCCAAACTCACTTCCCCGGGTGCCCCAAAAGCCACCGGAAAATGCAAGGAGGAAATCTCTGTCACAGACACCAGAAAAAAATATAAAATAACTACAGTGAAACTCAAAAGAAATTTGTGAACCCTCTATGAAGGAAACTATGACATCACTAAAGAGCAACATAAAAGAGCACTGGAATAGAGCAACTTGAGCTGGGGTGGAAACAGCCGGGCTGGTAGCTGAGAGGTGGACCGTGGCATCCTGGAACCCAAGTGTTACTGCACATCGGACAAGGCAGGTGCAGCGAAGGTGCTGCCAGCGGCCCTTAAACAGGGGAGGGTCCTGGGAACCCAGGTGGGAAAGGAGGCTGAAGGGGGAGAACCAGAGAGATGCAGCATGAGAAGGCTACACTGGCTTTCCCTGGGACTGCAGAAGCTTCTGGAAACTGCAGAAGGCAAGGGACAGGTTCTCTGAGCCTCCAGAAGGAACCTGCTCTGCTGACACCCTGATTTAGCCGGTGGCCTCCAGAACCGTAAGATAAATAAATCTGTGTTATTTACGTGAGTTTGTGGTAATTTCTTACGGCAGCCATGTACCAATCCACTGTCAGTGTCCAGGCCACTCTCCCTAAAAGAATGTATAATTTTACTGCAATCTTAAAATAGGGTAAGTTTCTTGGAATTTTGAGATCATGTGAAAAAATGATTCTAAAGGTCATCTAGAATAATAAGTCTATAGTAATTGTTTTTTAAAGAAAAGCAAAAAGAAGATAATGAATAGCAGCTAGCTTCATCTGACAATAAAGCATAAAGCAAAAATAATTAACACAAAAAGGCACTAGCCCTGGAATTAACAGAATCCATGAAAATACCAAAACATATAAGTGAAAATGGAATTTGATACTTGATGAAGAAGGCATTTCAAATTGGGAGTGGAGGTGATGGGTCAGTCCAGAAATGGTTTGGGGACAACTGGCTGACATTTGGAAAAAAATAACACAAACTGTTCCTCTTGCCCCTTGCAACAAAACAAATTCCTTACGGAGCAAAGACTCGAATGTTTACAATTTTGAAACCCTAGACTCTAAACAAAGTCATGACTGAACACATCTTTAATCCTGAGGAGGGGAAACCCCTTTTGAGCCTGGCGTGAAACACAGAAACCATAAAGGAACGTGTTGGCAAACCTCACAACATAAAAATGAAACTTTGCCCCAATATAGCGTGGACAACCAGAGAAGCTTTTTCCTCCTTTTCTGAAGACCCCACAAGCAGAGAGGCAGCGGGCAGGCCAGCCGAGGGCACGAGCCGGAGCCAGGCTGCCTGGTCCATGCTGGGCCTACCACCCATGGGCTGCGTGGGCCTGGGCAGGTTGCTGACCCTCTCTGGATAAGATGTTGCTACCCCAGAGGACTGTCGTGCACATCAAGTGGGCGAGTGTGAAACACGTGGGTCAGAACACATGATCTGTTCTTACACAATCTCATCCCATCCATGAGAAAACTCAGCACAGCCCTTCGTTCTAAAGATTAGTGGCTGCCCATGAACCTCCAGTCCCACAAAGAACAGCTGCGTACAAGAGAAGGACCACAGTGAAAAGGAAAATGGCTCCTCACGGAATGAGATAATTAGGGAACAGGTGGGAACTTAAGGGCAAAATAACTAATTGACATCCTCAATAAACACTCAAGAAAATACTGCATGTATAAAAAGAAAAGGATGCTACAAATACAAAATCAACAGAGAATTTAAAGAAAAGTCTTGGAATTAAGTCTTTAATTGTCAGACATAAAAAATATATACTGGGGACTTGGAAGAAATTGGCAGCATAGAAAGGACTGGAAACTAGTCAGTCAGTCCCCCTGGAACAACTAATAAATTAACAAGAAACAAATAGTAAATAATCTAGAATAACTTCGGGCAGACAAATGTGACCGTCCACTCATCATAGACCCACCTGAATTGGGAGGAATGCCTGAGATCGCAGCATAAAATCTGTAAGTAGAAACTGTGGATCCAAGCCAGGACCCCCTCCCCCAACAGCCCAACTGCAAAGCCTCGTGGAGCTTGAGAGCAGCTCTCTCCCAGCAAGCGAATATAGCTCAGCTGAGTTCCATCTGGGATTTTAATTAGCAAGCTATGAATCCCCAACAAGTAGACAGAAGCTTTTGGTGACAACTGACCTTGGAGAGCCAGAGGACCTCTCTGGGAGGAAGGGGGAGCCCAGAGGACCGGGTTCTGTCTTGGACCAATGGGTGAAACTGAGGGGGGCCACAGACTGACCCTGAAGGGGTCTTTCTGTCCCTTTTTGGGGTCAGTGGAGAAAGCCTCACCCATTTTCAGTTCCCAGCGCTCAGACCCAGACAAGGGTGGAGATAGCACAGGCAGAGAGATGATTCAAATGCAAATGACCTCTCCCCAGGGGGATCTGTCTTCCCTAAGAGGAGAGAGGCAGTGCCAAGCTCTACTACCCGCCTTCCATTAAGAACCAGACTCCAGAGCCTGGGGGAAAACAGCCACGGGCCACACCTCCTTACACCAGTCAGGAGCTAGAGGCTGACAGGCACCACCTGCTGGGAAGAAAAATACAGTGACTTGAAGCCTCACAGGTGCACCAATCTTCTAAGACACCCTCAAGGAGACATGAAACTATTGCCTTCTTCCAAGACCTGAGCCCATTCTGGTCTAGGAAAACCTGATTGAGGCAACCAAGGAGGCCAGATGCCTAGACAGCAGAAAACTACAACCTACACTAGGAGGGGCGAAGTTATAACCCAGTCAAAGGAACAAACTTACACTTCAACTGAGATACAGGAATTTAAACAACTAGTGCTGGATCAGTTCAGAAAGTTTAGGGAAGATTTGGCAAAAGAGATGAAGCGTATAATGAAAACACTGGGCAAACATAAGGTAGAAATAGAAAGTTTGAAAAAACAACCGACAGAATCTATGGAAATGAAAGGCACAACACAAGAGATGAAAGACACAATGGAGACATACAACAGCAGATCTCAAGAGGCAGAAGACAAGACTCAGGAACCAGAGAACAAGGCACCTGAAAGCCTACACACAAAGGAGCAGATGGAGAAAAGAATGGAAAAATATGAGCAATGCCTCCGGGAACTTAAGGAATAAACAAAATGCAGACATGTACATGTCATTCGTGTCCCAGAAGGAGAAGAGAAGGGAAAAGGGGCAGAAGCAATAACAGAGGAAATAATCAATGAAAATTTCCCATCTCTTATGGAAGACATAAAATTAGGGATCCAATTAGTACGGAGTACCCCAAACAGAATAGATCTGAATAGGCCTACACCAAGACACTTAATAATCCAATTACCAACTTCAAAGACAGAGAGAATCCTGAAAGCAGTAAGATAAAATCAATCCATCACATACAAAAGAAGCCTGATAAGATTATATGCAGATTTCTCAATAGAAACCATGGAGGCAAGAAGGAAGTGTTGTGATATATTTAAGACACTGAAAGAGAAAAACCACCAACCAAGAATCCTATATCTGGCAAAACTGTCCTTCAAATATAAGGGAGAGCTTAAAATAGTCTCTGACAAACAGACAATGACATCATTTGTGAAGAAGATACCTGCTTTACAGGAAACACTGAAGGGAGCACTACAGACAGAAAGGAAAAGACAGAAGTGAGAGGTGTGGAAAACAATTTTGGGAGATAGTAGCACAGCAATGTAAGTGCACTGAACAAAGATAAATGTGAGTATGGCTGAAAGAGGAAGGTTAGGAGCATGTGGGACACCAGAAGGAAAGAGGAAAGATAAAGACTGAGACTGTATAACTCAGTGAAACCTAAGGTGATCAACAATTGTGATAAAAAGTTCAAATACATTTTTACATGATGTAGAATAAATGAATGTCAACATTGCAAGGTGTTAAAAATGGGGTGGGATTGGGGGAAAAATGCAACCCATGCAAATTAGAGACTATAGTTAACAGAAACCTTGTATTATGCTTCCTTTAATATAACATAGGCAATATACATATAGGGGGAACATAGTGGCAGGGTATGGGACTCTTGGCATTAGTGGTGTTGTCTGACTCTTTATTCTACTTTAGTTTAATGCTGTCTTTCCTTTTGTTGTTGTTGTTTTCTCTTTCCTTTTTTATTTTTCTCCTGTCTCCCTACCTTCTTTGGCTCTTCCTCCTCCTTTGAGGAAGAAATGGAGATGTCCTTATGTAGATAGTGGCGATGGTGCTGAATACATAAATACATGACTATACAGGGAACCAACGATTGTTTACTTAAGATGGAATGTATGGTGTGTGAACAAAACTGTCTTAAAAAAATGGGTTGATGAAGAAAGCTTGAGGGCACTATGTTGAGTGAAATAAGACACATAAGGATAAATATTGCAGGGTCTCACTGATATGAACTGATTATAATATGTAAACTCATAGACATGAAATATAAGTTACCAGGATATAGAACGAGGCTAAAGAATGGGGAGCAGTTGCTTACTATGAGCAGAATGTTCAACTAGGGTGAACTTAAACGTTTGGAAATGGACAGGGGTGATGGTAGCACGTTGTGAGAATAACTAACAGTGCTGAATGTTGTATAAAGGTGGTGGAAAGAGGAAGCTCAGAGTCATACATGTCACCAGAAGGAAAGTTGAAAGTTAAAAGATGGGAATGTATAAAACAGTGAATCTTGTGGTGGAAAATGTCCATGATTAACTTAACAAATATTAGAAATCTCTCTCATGAACTAGAACAAATGTATGACACTATAACTAGAAGTTAATAATAGAGGAACATATAGGAAAAAATATATATACCTACTGCAAACTATATACTACATTTAGTAGTATTTTAACATTCTTTCATCAACGGTAACAAATGTACTATACCAATACTATGAATCAGTAATGGAGGGGGGATGGTTAGGGGTATGGGAGGATGTTAGTTGCCTTTGTGTGTGTGTGTTTATTTATTTTCTGGAGTAATGAAAATGTTCTAAAAATTGAAAAAAAAATTAACTGTGGTGATAGATGCACAGCTGTATGATGGTACCACGGACAATTGATTGTGCACTTTGGATCTTTGAATAATTGTATGATATGTAAACAATCTTAATAAAAAATTAAAAAAAAAAGTCAAACATAGTTGACTTACAATATGACCCAGCAATTCCTCTCTGAGATGTGCACCCAGAGAACTGAAAAAAGCAGTTCAAACAGATACTTGTGCACCAATGTTCACAGCAACATTATTCACAGTAGCTAAAAGGTGGCAACAACCCAAATCTCCATGAATGGACAAATGGGTAAACAAAATGCAGTATAAAGAAAGGAAACTGAGGTTAAAACTTGATGTACCTTGAAAACATGCCACCTGCAAGATGAAGACATAATAGTTGCATATTAAATGATTCCATTTATATGAAATATCTAGAATTGGTAAATCAAGAAAGATTTAAAGTAGAGTGGTGGTTGTGGGGGTGGCGTGAGTGAGGGATGGGGAGTGACGGCTTAAAGGGCATGGGGTTTCTTTTTCAGGTGTTGAAAGTATCTTGGAACTAGACAGAGGGAATGGTTGTGAATTACTAAATGTTCTAAATATCACAAAACCATTTGCTTTTAAATGGCTCATTTTAAAAAAATTGTTGCATGTATCATTTTATTGCTTTGTAATATTCCATTGTATGACTATACAAGTTTGTTTACCCCTTTATTTAGTAATGGAGAATTGTTTGCTTATGGTTTCAGAGTTTTAGGCCATGACAAATAAAGCTGCTGTAAACATTAAATGTATATATATAGGTAGAAAGACAAAGTGAAGGCAACCTCCCAAATGTAGACCAATGAGACACACAGATGGAATATATGGGAGGAAAGGTAAGAAATAGGACAAACCCAAGAGAACCAGTAATGCTATAAAGAGATAATGGGGAGGGGGGATCCTGAGAATGTTTTTTTTTTGTTTTTTTTTAAATAAAAAAAGTTAAAAAGCAGAAGTAGAACACGGTTTTAAAATCTAGAAGGGCCACTGACTGCCAGCAGGTGAGTGAAGACAAGACCCATCCTAGACTGTGCCCCCGTTTAAACGGAAGCCCCTGAAGCTTCCAGAGGAAAAATCGAGGTTGCCTGGGAAGGGACAACACTGCAGTTTCCCACAGGTCCCTCATCAGCCACTGTGCATGGTGGGAGACAATGGAGCCAGCCAGGCCTTTAAAGCTCTGGAAGGGAAAATTATTTTGAACACAGATTTCTATACCCAGTCATGTCAGTCATGTGCAAGAATGGAATAATGTCATTTTACGATATTAGGGTTTGGAAATTTTACCTCCCAAATATATTTTTTTAGGAAAATGAGAGCAAAAACTAAGAAAGAAGGCAGCCTGGGATCCAGGAATGGTGGCCCCAAGCCCGCGAAGGGGAAGAGGGGAGTCCTGGGAGGACGGCAGTGGAGGACGCCTCAGAGGCCACCCGCCGAGGGGAGAGGGGCACAGAGGGTCCCAGGGGGAAAGGGGGCTCCGTGCAACACACAGCACAACAGAGAGGCTAGACAGGCCTGAGGGTGTGAAAAGGCAATCAGACATTCCAGGAAAAACAAAGCTGTAAATAAGGAAATGGCCCAAATATAAAGCACAGTGAAACAGCACATGATTTTAAGAAACCCATAGAGTCAAATAAAAGAGAATCCACTTGAGCTTGATGCACAAAATTCCTCCCTCAAATAGTCTTGGGGTCATGACACAGAACTTATAAAGAGAGACGCAGCCCTAGAGTATCATCTGGCCCCAAAGCACAGGTTAGATAAGGCTGCAAAGTGGAATGGAAATGTTAAAAATCTTACAAGGGCTGTTGTCTGTGCAGCCAACCGAGGAAGGACATGGAAGCTGGGAAGGAAGGTGGAGGAAGAGACCCCAATCCTGAAATAAAAGTGATTTGCTAAATATTGAGCAAAAGAGATGGAAAATAGCCATTATTATTTAAAGAAACCAGGGTGATCAATAGGACTGAATTTGGTTTCCAAATATTGGGAGGATGGGAGAGGGGAGGTGACAAGAAAATGAAAGCCTTTTCCATTGGACATAAATACCATCTGGGGTTGAAAACGCAAGAAAGAGATGTGAGCAGGGCAGTGTGTGTGTGGAGGATGTGGTGTGGTCCGTGGGTGTGCGGGGTAGGTGTGCAGTGGTGGTGTGAGAGTGTTTTGCACACAGGTAGGTGGGCACACCAAGAGGCCAACAAAGCTTGGAAGGACATTGCTTCTGGGGGCATTGGAGACGCCCTGGAAGCCATTTTTCTTACACATTCTTCTATACGCTCCCCCCCCCTTTTTTTACCATGTGCACTTAAGCTGATAAATGGAAAATTGGTTTATGCAGGCATAAAATAGCATGAGCAGTATCTACACACACACAGTACAGCAGTAGGGAAACAGTTCACAGCCTCACGAGTCAACCGGCAGAAAAAGGGACCAATCACCCAATGTTCAGACGGGTGAACAGGCAGTTTCTAAGAGAAGGAAAACAGTGGTGGCGAAATGGGTGTCGGACGCTGAACCTCAGTAATGAAAACTCCTCCCCCGTGGGTCAGCCCGGCGTGCACTGTGGGTGGCTGCGCCATCGGTGCGCCTGCGCGCTCCGCTCCAGCCCCCCAGGGGCTCCAGCGCCCTCGCCCAGGCACCAAGCACAGGAGGGAGGGCGCTGGGAGAGCCTGCAGCCCCCTCGAGGCGCTCCGCTGAGTCCGAGCCCAGGGTGTGGGGTGACGGGAACCAGGCAGGCGGGGTGGGAACAGGGCTGCCCAGAAGGCCCCACGTCTCCTTCCCCTCTGCACCCCCACACCCCTCAGGAATGCCAGAGGCTTCCTTCTGGGGGCTCCAACACCCAGAGACCTGGTTTCCACGGCACCCCTCCCCCACTGGCCCAGGGACGCTGAGTCCACGCCACCCCTCCCTCGCTGGCCTGGGGACACTGAGTCCACACCGCTCCTCCCCTACATGCTCCCAGCATACTGACCACTGGCCTTGCACCTCTCGTCAGGAGACTGAGGGTTCCTCTCCAGGAACCCACAGAGCACGGGGTCCTGACCAGAGGCACGGCCAGGGGACAGCTGGCTGGCCCGCGCAGCCCTGGTCAGCGCCGGAGCTTTCTCAGCCACGGCCAGGTGGCCAAGCGCAGGGCCTCTCAGGAAAGCCTGTGCCGTCAACAAGAGAGACCAACAAGGAAACAGTGCCAGAGCAGACGACAAGGAGGCAACACCCCCAGACGAGAAAGGACCGGAAGAGGAGGCCACGAGGACCTTCAAACACCAGAAGATGGAAGGAGGCCAGGTGAGGCCACCTGGAGGCCCCAAGGCAGGTGACGCTGGTGCACAGCCCCCAGCTGAGCGCCGCGTGCAGGTGACATGGCGCAGAGCCCGAGTCCCAGCCAAGCCGCCGAGGCCACACATCGCAGTGCCTCCAGCCAGCGAAGGCCAGTCCTCTGAAAGTACAAGGAAAGCTACTGCCAAGCTTGAGAGGAAACCAACCATGCCTGGAGCCACGCCTTTCTCAAGAGGTTTGTTTCTCCTGTAGCCTCTCTTAGGAAGCTCCTGGACATCCTGTCTTGACAAAGAGGGAGTAAGCCAAGAAAGAGGAGGATGTGGGATTCAGAAGCAACGGATTCTTGGTGGGGAGGGCGGGGGGCTCCCCAGGAAGGGCGTCTCCAAGGACAAGTGATGTCAAGGGGCCCTGATGTCTGGAGACACTGAGAGGAGATTTTTCTTTTAAGTTCTGGTAGAGTTTGGGGTTAATTAACAAAACGTATGTACAGTACGAAAACTTAAGCAAACACAAGGGAGGCTGAAATTATTTTCTTCAGAGGAAACAGAAAGCTGTAGGAGGAACTATAGCACCAACATCCTACATAACCATAATTATCACCATGTAGACCCGAATTTTGATTTATCCAGAAAGCTTCATTTCACTAATGAGGAAGATGAGGTGAAAAAAATGTATGTGTGTGAGAGAGAGAGAGTATGTATAAATATGTGCAGCATCTAAGTGTGTAAGTGTGTGGGTCTAAGTGTGAAGGTGTGTGTGTGTCTAAGTGTGAGTGCATGCATCTAAATGAGTGAGTGACTGGGTCTAAGTGTGTAGGTTTGCATGCATTTAAGTGTGTGGTATGTATGCATCTAATTGTGTGTGCGTGCATCTAAGTATGTGAGTGCATGTCTAAGTATATGCTTGTGCATGTATCTAAGTGTGTGAGTGTGTGCATGCATCTAAATGTGAGTTGTGGTGTCTAAGTGTGTGCTCATACATGCACCTAAGTGTGTGTCTAAGTGTGTGTGTGCATGCAACTAAGTGTGAGTGCATGCATGAATCTAACTGTGTGTATGTGTACATCTGTGTGAGTGCATGCATGCATCTAGGTGTGTGTGTGTCTGTGTGTGAATGCATGCGGTCTGTGTGTGTGTGTGCATCTAAGTGTGTGTGGGTGTGAGCACATGCATCTGAGTGTGTGTGTCTAAGTGAGCGCATGTGGCATCTGTGTGGGTGGAAGTGCGTGCATCTAAATCTGTGTGCTGTGAATGCATCTAAGTGTGTGTGGGCACATGGGTCTAAGTGTGTGAGTCTGTGCATCTAAGTGTGTGGGTGTGAGTGTGTGCCTCTGTGTGTGTGTCTAAGTGTGTGTGCGTGCATGTGGCATCTAAGTGTATGCATATGTGTGTGAGCACATATTTGCGAGTGCCCAACAGTGCCAGTGCATGTAAGTGTGTGCGAGTATGTGTGTGTTGCACAGGAGGATCGTCACGGCTTTGCTTCTGAAACTCAGAATTGGAGATGCCAGAAATGCCCACAAGGCAGCCAGGTGTGCTTTACCCCTGAGAGGTTGTAAAAAGGAACTAGCATGATCGATGGAGCAAATGTAGGTCAGTGTGTGTGTGTGTGTGTGTGTGTGTGTGTGCGCGCACACACAAGTGCGAGAAGCCTGGGCAGATCCCACCCAGCATGCCCAGAGCTGCCCCTGGAGTGGGTGTGGATTTGGGCGTGCTATGCTTCACCCATGTCTACACTGGGCTTGTACTTTTCCTGAGCGTGAATTAGTTTAAAAATTAAAAAGAGCGGGTATTTCCATTGGCGAGAGGGGGAGCTGCATTAGAGGGAATGGAGGTTGGGGGGGCACCCTGGCCGCCCACCCTCACCTGCCCAGGATGAAGGCGATGTAGATGAGCGAGGAGAAGTGCGCAAAGAACTGCAGGGTGAAGAACTTGACAGTGAATTTGCTCTCCCGCTCCGACAAAGTCCTCGGCTGCTCTGGAAGGAGAGGTGGCAGGCAGCCCCGAAGCCAGCCCCCTCCCCATGGGGTCTGTTTCCCCCCTACCGCGACCCTCACCTGTCCCCACAGGGCTCGAGCTGCAGAGTGGAAGAGGGCATGGGACCCAGAGGGAAAGGCCACCCCCCCGTCCCACCCCCAAGCCCTGCTCTCGGCGCCTCGGATCACGGTTCCAAGACCCCCTCCTGTGGGCTCCCTCCAGGAAGCCAGGGGGCGGCCCCTCTTACCTAAGTCGCAAAGCTTCTGGGCCACACACCTGTTGATCTGTGTGAGGCGGGGGAACCCAATAGGACTCACACTGGACCTGGGTGTGCCCCCACCCCAGCTGCCCCCTTCCCTCCTCCCGTCCGTCCCAGCTCCCCCCCTCCTGACACTTCCTACCTTGGTCAAGACCACGATGGTGACATAGTGCACGAGGGCGCCTGTGGCCACCACGACTGTGGTCACGTGCCGCCCCAGGAAGGGCCGGGCTGAGTTCCTGAAGAGGGCGGCAGCCAGGACGCGGTAGACGACGAGGACGTGGGCCACGCCGATCAGGAGGCAGATCTGGGGGCGGGTGGGGGCGGGTGGAGTCGGGGGCAGGGCCACGCGCGTGGGGGCGGGCGCTCGGGGGCCTCCCTACCATGAGCAGCGACAGCACGAGGACGGCGGCCCTGCGCAGGGGGGAGTGCTGGTGCAGCCGCAGCTGGGGCTCGGGGCAGGTCATCAGCTCCAGCGCCATTCCCTCCTGGGGAGGGCACAGGGCGGCCTCGGGCTCGGCGCGCGCCCCCAGCCGTCATGCTCAGGCGTGGCGGTGCTGGCCCTTGGGGCCCTGGTGCCGAGGGCGGCCGCCCTCCCCTGGCCTCACCTGCTCCTCGTCCCAGCCGTACAGGTCCCAGTGCAGGACCACGCGGGCTCGCCGCCGTTTCCAGATCTCCAGGAACACCGTGGCTGCCGTCCAGAGAGGGGGCGTCACGCGGGGCCCCTCGGGGGTGGTCGGGAGGTGGGAGTGGGCATCAGGCTGAGGTGGTTGCCCTCAGTGGCTCACCCCACAGGGCCATGAAGATGGCGAACAGCACCGTTCCCTCGTTGTCAAAGAGGTGGGTGAGCTAGGCAGGGGAGGGGGCCGGGCTTGTTCAGGCGGGGAGGGGGCCGGGCTTTCCCCTCCACCGTGTCATCACCTCGGGTGAGAAAAGTAAGCGCTCGACCCGCAGCACCCTGGCCCAGCTCTGCGGGTCCATGCCTCAGTTTCCCCATCTGTAGGGCCATGCCAGCCCTTCCGAAGGGTGCAGTGGGACCGTGGAGTGAGCCCCTGTGGCGGCAAACCTTGGCGAAGGTGCAGGTGTCCGACAACCGCTGGAAGCTGCGTCCGTGGTCCCCGCGAGGACACAGGAAGATGTCGTGGGCCTCACAGATCTCCTTGCTGGGGACACAGGGCCTGCCTGTGCTGGTCCACCCGCTCCGGGCCCGCTCCGCCCTGCGCC